>OY744483.1:87845665-88147486 GCA_963556165.1 Tipula helvola | reverse complement strand
GCCTTACTTTAAAGAACTCAATGATAGTAGAAGCTTAATCTCTATAGGTACGAAATTATAGTACAAGTATATCCTTGTTTCTTTGTTAGCCAAAAAAAATAAATGTACATGAAACTAATTTACCATTATTAGCGCCGTTAATAATGTCATTAAAATATTATACCACCCTCCCTCCCTCACCCACAAAAAATCATTCAAACGTAATTTTCCATAAATTTCTAAAAGCAAACTGTACAGTTTCACAAAACGATTCATAAAAATCGGAAAATAAAACCTAGATTTTAAATTATATCCACGGGAGTCATTACACATCGAAACCGCAACCAATAAATTAGTCGTATACGTTTGAGATTTTATTAGAAAATAAAAACTATATATTTAGAGCTCTATAATAAAACTATTAAGAACTGTAATAATAACAATAATAATTTTAGATGTAATAAATAGAAATAAAAAATTCTAATTCACAATTTTGTTTTTTTTTAAATTTTATTTGAAACAATAAAATGACAAAAAATGTTTATACGACAACAAAAACAAGCAACCAAAACCCACCCGTCGCGTCGTGGAAAAATTATGGAATATTTAGGAAAATTGCAAGCATGTTCATCGTGTTTATTGTTTTATAGTGTAGCACCTGTAACACAAAATGATCGTTTAATTTTATTGCTTTCATAAAAAATAAAAAAAAAGGAAAAGCGCTTTTTTTTACTGGAATTGTTATTGCTGTCGTTGTCGAATGTCGATGTTTATATATATGAGCTTAGTGACGGTGGTAGGGTATAGTGTTTCTGTTACAAGAAATATACATTTTTTGTGTGTGTATGGGTTTAAAATTCAGGTATATACATATATATATAAAGTTATACCCTATAGAAATGCTTCAAGATAAAATGGTTTATTTGAGGAACATGTTTCAATAGTAGTTCTCTCCAGCAAAACTCTGGGTGTACATGAATGATGTAGAGAACGACTTAAAAATGATTAAAAATCGGTATTTTGTCTTGTTTGTGAAACGTTGTATATAGTTTTATAAAAATTGAAGATAACCAACCAACCATATGTTACTCGTTGTTATATACCGATATACGTACATATATTTGATTTATTATCACATCTTTGTTTCCTAAAGTGACTACTCGCACATATCAATTCAACAGATACAATAAACAAGATATACATATATGGTAGGTATATATGAGTACGAATTTAATACAGGAAAATGAAAATTGAAAATTGTGTAATTGAAAAATGATTTTATATGCTATGGATATCGTCTTGCCTAGTTGTGTTACATAGATTTTTCGTATATCATGTTTGGGTAGACAACATGTCAATACACCTTAATGATTTTGCACAGATGTGATACTTTAGATGGACTTGTACATAACAAACGTATAAAACCTGGGTTCATTTTATGAGAATTAATATAGTTCGTTATAAATGTTTTTTTAAATTATCAATCGGCTTTCCGTTCTACCATTCGGTTATGCCAGAAAATATGATAAATTCCTAATTAAATTGCCTTAATAGCGCAATATTCTGAACCATATTTGGGCTTATTATAATTACCGCCTCCTCCCCTTCTTCCATATTTTACTAAACTATTTCGAAAAACTACAGAATTCCACTTTTTCACTCTGGTTATATTGTATTATTAGTTAACTACTTCATAGTGTTCAATCTAATTTTCAGGCCTTTCATTCTGATATGCCACCTTTCTTTAGGATTGTTCTGGTTAGGACTTCCTTTTATTTTCGCAGAATTCAACTAATATTCCACACATAAGTAAATAGTGATATGTTTGCTGTTTCAAATGTTTTGGCACACGCAACATTATACAATTATTAACACTACGAAAAGTGCAAGTGCACCGAAAAGCTAAATATCTAGCAGAATCTGCGCCTATGTATATTTTGTAAAGTGGACACGCCAAGCTATCTGAACTAATTTGTGCTATCAAGATAAAAAAGATTGGGCACGTTCGACAAATTTCTGAAAATTTGCGAAAATGACTAAACATGTTTTTTTTTTTTTTTTTTTTTTTTTTTTTTTTATTTAAATCTGAAAAAGTTAGAAACTTGTGTACAGATTTTATTTATAATCTTACATATTTATAATCTATTAAATTCTTATATTACAATTTGGTTTATAATACCCTTTTTTCATTTAAAATAGCTTTATTATGATACAATCAATTTTTAGAGAAGAGAATTAAATAATAAATATGGCTTAGTATCTTAATGAGTGGAGTACATATTTCAAAAAATAATCAACTAATCAACTAAAACAATTTTTTTAAAAAATATTTATAATTTACATTTAAATTAAAATTTAAATTTGGCTGACTAAACGATCAAAACTAAGGAAAACGACATTAACTGTTCATGAACCTTTGAAATAAATTGTACTTTACCAGTTTTTTAAAAATACCGATATTGGTTTCATCTTTAATGTATTGCGGTAAATCGTTAAACAAATTTAAACCTTTAACCAAGATGTGATTTCCACCGTGGTTTGTTTTATATTTCTTTATATAGAAATTCATTTTACTTCTGGTATCGTATTGATGAGTGTCTTGAACTAAAGTAAGCCCGGAGTTGAACTTTATTAAATTTCTCTGGATTTTAAAAATTAATACGATCAGTTCAAGGTCACATATACATGTAAATGGTAATCTATCAACTGCATAAAGATATTTGGTTGGATAAAGTGTAGGAAGCTGGTATATTATTTTGAAAGACTTATTTTGAAGTACGAGAAGTTCGTTCAATTTATGTTTGCTTGCACTATTCCAAACGGAATTCAAATAAATAAACCTAGAGTGAATGTATGCATAATAAAAAGCTAATGCAGTTTTGAAAGATAAATATTGCCTGCTCCTTCTGAGAGCGAACAAATATGAAGAAACACTACTTTTAACATTATCTATATGGCCACTCCAGTTCAACTTGCTGTCGATTAGAAGGCCCAAATATTTATAGGAATGAACTTGCTTTAGAAGATTATCATCCATTTTGATAACAAGCCCAACCGGCTTTCTCGCATTTTTCCGTTCAAAGAAAATATAATTTGATTTATCTATATTAACTTGTAGGTAATTAGCTTTTAACCAATTATTAATACGATCCAGATCATTATTAATATCTTGAATGATTCCATTAAAACTTTCGTTACAATAAACTATCGCACAATCATCAGCATAAAGCTGCATTTTCCCACAAATATTCAAATATAATAAGTCATTAACGTATATATTAAATAATAATGGTCCCAAAATTGATCCTTGTGGTACACCTTTTATAATTCTTAGAATATTTGAATTTATTCCATCAATTGAAACTAATTGATTCCTATTATTAAAATAGGAGTTTAGTAAATTAATATAGTTTCCTGGTAAATGTAACGAAGTTAATTTTCTTAATAAGATTTCGTGGTCCACACAATCAAAAGCTTTGCGCAGATCCAGGAAAACAGTTATAACAAACATTTTATTGTCTAAGCCTTCTTGTATAGTGGATATCAATTGTGATGCAGCCGCTTGAGTATTAGACAAAGGTGTAAATCCAAATTGATCACATGAATTATATTATTGAAAGAGAGGTATTTGAAAAGTCTGGAGTATAAAGCTTTTTCAAATATTTTCGATGCGACAGAAAGCACCGATATTGGTCTATAATTCATTGGTTCAACTTTTTCTCCACTTTTGTAAATAGGTGTCACTTTGGCCAATTTAAGTACATCTGGAAATATACCAATGCTTATCGATTGATTTATTAATTTCGCTAAAATAGATCCAACTTCCTCAGCAAAATACTTAAAAAATTTAGTAGGGATATCGTCATTTCCCCTAGCTGAACCCATATTCAGACTTTCGATAATTTCCCGAATTTCGCTACTTTTTATCAAGGAGGACTCAAATGGTTTTAGAGTAAGGGAGGGTAAATATTTAACAAATTCTTCCTTGTTTGGGAAATTTAAGTTTAATGTGTCACATACATTAACAAAATAATTATTAAATAAATTACCAACAGAAAATGGCTCATCAGTCAGCATCGAAGTACTGTCTCTTAGAGTAATGCGATTTTCATCAATTTTGTCTGTATTATAAATTAATTTCTTAATGAGTGCCCACATTTTTTTGCTATCGTTAAGAGAATCATTCATTTGTTTGTCGTAATACTGTTTTTTAAGATTATGACATTGACAGTTGACTCGATTTCTGTAAAATTTAAACATGTTTTCTATGTATTTGTTATTCACATATTTCTTTTTTAGTTTGTAGAATTGATCTCTAGTACGAATATCGTTAATAACAGCAAAAGTTATCCACGGTTGCTTAGTTTTACAGTTTTTTTTTGTCATTACTGTTGTTGTATTGGTTTCTAATAAATTTTTAATAATCAACACAAATTCATCAAAATTAGACGATTTTCCCAGAGTATTTGTAAAGTTTGAATTTCTAATATTATTATAGTTAGTAATTTTCATTACCGCTTCCCTATAATTCGGCTTCAATTTAGTATCTACGCTAAGAAATAAAAATTCATGATCTGTTATGTCAAGACTGTCAATTACTAAATAGTAATTAAACTTGCACATATTCGTTATTGCATGATCGATAATAGTTTTTGATACTACACCATTTCTATTTTCAATTCTTGTAGCCCATTTAACATTAATATTATTCAAAATATTGAAACCATTTGAAGTTACAATAGATTTGTATGTTTTGACATGAGAGTTGTCCTCGCTTAATAAATTAAGATTAAAATCACCAAAAATCAATAACTTATCATAAGAATTCAAAATATTATCTAACTCTAACATAAACTTATTAATATCACAATTATGATCACGATAAATTAGACCAACCTTAAATTTAAGATCAAGTAAACTAAAAACTAAGAATATATTTTTATCACTATAAATACTTTTATCAATATTGAACATTAAATTATTTTTAATAAAAACACTAGCACCACCACCTCTGTTATTATCATTCACAATATGATGCGAATTATATCCATTTATATTGATGAATTGCGATTCGTTTGTATATAGCCATGTTTCGGTAAAAAGAATGACATGTACTGAAACTTGTATAGAATATAGCCAACTGGTGAAATACTGTAATTTGTTTCTGATGCTGTGTATGTTGAGGTACAAAATATTTAGGGTTTTGTTGTTGATTGTTAATCGGTGGATATCGTTACCATAATTGACATTTAAATATGCATTCATACGTTAACTTAAGAATAGTACAGCTGATTGTTAATGATTTGCAAACGGTAGATGCGGGATAAATATTATTTTCTTTGACGTAAATTCATTTTATCAAACACAGTTTTTGGTGAGTTATCCTTTGTGGCGCAATTTTTACTGTTATCGAGAAATTCCGAAAAATCGGCTTCACTTTGTATCCGAATTATTTTTGATTTATGATCTTGACGAGCCAAAATATTATTGTTTTGAAACCATATGTATTGGAATTTGATTTTTTCTTCAACTTTTAATCTTCGGAGTTTATTAATTAATTTAAAATTTTCTTTAGTTAAATGATTATTAAGAAATATTTTAGTTTTAGGGTTCGTGGCAAGGCCAAGTTCAGCAGCAAATAGGCCTTGTTTTTTATTTAATTCCAAAAGTTTTCGTTTATGTTCGATGTTATTAAATTTAATTAAAATATTATTAGTTTGTTTACCACCATTAAATAGGTTCTCCACCGCATACTCCGTATTATTAATATTTAGTTGTTTCTTCTGGTTTTATTGAATTATTTGGTATATTACTAATAACTATATTGTTTTTTAATTTGTCTTGTTTAATATAATTAATTTTCGATTCTAATTTTTGCACTTTATTTTCAAGAATTTCAGTTTTAGTTGAAAGTTCGGTAACAAGCAATTTAAGTTTTTTGTTTTCTTCCAAAAGATCACTGTGTTTTTTTTGAGTTTGTTTTATTTCACAAAGATCGTACAAAATTTTTTGTATATTAGAATCCACCATTTTCACTTTATATTGTACACGAGGTAATTTAATATCACTTTAACAATTAAAAGTTAAAAATGACTACATGTAAAACACTTATTTATTACATTGAAAAAATATTCATAAAATCAAACTAATTGAGATTTAAAATCTCACGATTATTAAAAATTATTTACTATAAAATTCTTATATATAATTTATTATTTAATTATTTTTAGTGATAGCAAAAATATACGTCTTTACACTATCCGCCATTTACTAGCATGTTTAAAATTGCAACGAGATATGAGCCTATCTATTAATAATAATTCTGTCTATAGGTCAAGCTCTCCGAAATATTTTATGTCATACAAAGAATTTTCAAAAAAAATGCAAACACGACCAACTCTCTTTATCTTAATAGCAAGAATTGTTTGCCGCCCCGGTGGCACAGTTGTTAGCATGCTTGCTTTAAGCTCCGGAGGTCCCGGGTTCGATTCCCGGCGGGTGATGAAAAAATCACGGCTGGTTAATGTAAGGATCAATGAACTAATCACTCATTATCTATCCGTTGTAAAAATGATTACGAAACTTCACTATGAAGCGGCCAAATCCCTCTATGGGATGTAGCGCCAGCGGAAAAAAAAAAATATTGTTTCTGAATATGCTTGACCTCTCCAATTTGTGAAAATATAGGGCACACCTGGTAATATGACCGAAGTATTGGAAATGCAAATAGGGTAGCCACAATTGAACATTCGCAACACCCAACCTTAAATCTAAAAATTATTTTAGAAAATTCTATCTGTCCACTTTATGGATATATAAGACCAAACTTGGTAACCTCTTTGATATTATGGAAAATGGCCGTAATTTTTACCCTTTTCATCTTAATAACCAAAATTGTTTCTGAAAACTTGACCCTTTATGAAATTTTAGGGAAAGATAGAAAAATGTTAAGTCATTATTACAATTTTCGAAAAAATTCCGAACATCATCAATACTATTTTCTTTTTAGCAAAAATCAACAATACGGTTTTTTGAAATGGCCTGGCCATATTATGTATATTAGCAGTTTTGAAACCCTGTTAAAGTTAGCCAAAAGTATCCAGCTAAACATTAAAAATCGATAGTGCAGACTACTTTATTAACATTCTAACCGAAAATAAAAAAAATTGTGGTTATCAGCCGAAAGTAAAGAGAAAAAATGGATTGTTATAAAAAATTTTGTAAATAGTCTTACGTGGAAAACTTTGTTTAACCTAATCGCGGAAAATACCGCAAAATCAGAAGAATTTACAAAATTGAAATAAAATCAATACCAATATGTGTATATTTGAAGTTGAATCGTTTTTCTTGAATTTGTCAATAGCTATCGCAGGAAAACTCAGTAAAACTCAGTACAAGTCTTACGTGGAAAATCTCGGAAAATTCGGTTTTCCCAACATCTTAAAAATTTGTAGAAAATAATAATATGGATTCTCTGAATTACGCAATGTCAGAAGATATGAGTTTGCTAAAGAAATCGTTCCACGTACATAGCATGGTTCTAAGCTCCAAATCCAAATTTATGCATTTCAATTTAAGAAGTACAGTGGATGACTTCCCAACTGTGATGTATCTTTCCTTGCAATGCAATGATTTCAATTGCACTTCATCATGTGTACCAATTGAGAAAGTAAATTCCTTTAAATATTTAGGTTTAACCTTGGATAATCAGCTTAATTTTAAAATTCATGTGGCCAATTTAAAAAAGAAATTGTGACAGGCGTTAAGATCATTTTACTATCTGCGTTCGATTTGTACTCCAGAATTTTTGAAATGTCTTTACTATGCACTAATTGACTCGCATCTTCAACACGGATTAACATGTTGGGGTGGCATTTACCATTCCAATATAAAAGCGTTGATCTCTTTGCAGAAAGGGGTGTTAAAAGTAATGTATTACTTGCCTAGAAGCACGCCGTCTTTACCATTATTTCTGAAACATAAAATATTACCTTTGAGGTACCTTTATGTGTACAAAGTGCTTAAGGTTTATTTTATTATGAGCGGAAATCGGTAGCTCAGTAATTCTTGTGATGAGCCATACATGCTCCGCAACAAATTTAGAATTAAGATACCGAAACCTAATAAAGAAAATTTAAAAAAAAAAAATTCCTATAGGTACTGCTCCAAAGTTGTTTAGTCAACTGCCATCACATATTATTAATGCAAATAATTGTAGAGAATTTGGGCGACTTCTAAAAGAATGGTTATTCAATATTGGAGATATCGAGGCTTTTCTCTAGTTATGTTCTAAAAATTCATTTTATGGTAATGATAATACCTATGTAATGCATATTTGCTTTAACTTTATTTCGGTTTTTATTTTTTTTATTTTTATTCGTCTGTTTGTTACACCTTTTCGGTTGTTTGAACCTTTATGTATGTTTTGTTGCATTTTTGTAAATTTTAGGTTTAATTTAAATATTAACTATGTACTAAAGCTTTTCATTTTCATTTTTTAAATTTTGCTTTCTTTTTTTTCTTGTTTTCCCTCTTTTTTATTATATATTTTTATCATTATTTGAATCGTGGCTCCAATATATTTTTTTTATAAATTGGGAGTTCACTAAAGTAGTTTATTTTTATATTTTAAGTTTTAAATATGATGTACAATTTTGTTTTAATTTATATATTAATAAACTAATAAACTAAACTAAACTAATTAACGACAAAGAGTTATGAAAAATTACTGTTTTATTAATAATCAATAAAAACAATTTGTATTACAAATTATTAAGCATTTTCTATTAAATGACATGTTCGAAATGCTCTCCACCCTCTTGTAAACAAACAAAGGCTATCGTGATCACACTTGTTGTTGACCGACGCAATTGTTCAGGGTTGCCTCTTATTTCTGCTGCAGCAGCAAAAATGCTTGCTGACAATTGCTCGCAGGTTTCAATAGACACGGCATAAACTTTCGGTTTCATACATTCCCAGAAATTAAAATCTAAGGGTTTAAGATCTAGGAACCTTGGCGGCCAGGCTACTCCTCTACCGATCCATCATGGGTAATTTTCATTTAATAGAGCGACCCTCTTTTCAGAAAACGGTTTCAAACGCCCTTTCTCGAAAAATTTCTGTTCGAATATTTTATGAGATAGGTAATAAACAATATTTTGTTAATTTGTAGATATTATGCTGTAGATTAATAATAATAAATAAAGTAACTATGTTAGAGGGACATTTTCTCGACTTACAATTCATATTTTTTTTAAAGTATAGGTACACCAACACTAAAAATTGTAGCCACTTAATCCATGTAAAGGACAGCAAATGAAGACCAAACATGAAATATCATGTGGTGAGGTGAACCTTGCTCCAAACCTGAATTATTCAAAATTGTTTTTTTTTTAACTTAAATTTTGTTCAATAAATAGAATTAAACATATTGTTGCATTTTAAAAATTATTGTTTATCGAAACCAGTTTACAAGCAAGTATTCTAAAAAAATATTAAATTATATTGGCTGAATCAACTGAAGCTAGGGAAAGCATATAAACGAAAATTAAAATTTGGATATTTTATTATTCACACGGCGCGGCGCCTTATTCTAACAACGAGGTAAGAAAAGTGCCACCTATTTGTGAGTAAAGCTATATATACTTCAGAGCTGCACAGTCTAGTTCTCGATTTGAGTTCCTTACGAACTGTTTGCGGTTCAATGAAAAAAATACCCATAACGAACGTCGGAGAGAAGAGAGATTGCTTCCAATTAGAGAATTATTTTATGATATTGTAAAGAAGAGTTCTGATTTGTATACTCCCACTGATTGCTGTACGATGGATGAACAGCCTCTTGGATTCAGAGGTCGATGCTCTTTTCACACTTGTATCTCAAATAAGCCGAATAAATATGGTACAAAAATAATAATATTGATAAATGCAGAGATATACTTAGGTAAAGGCAACATCTCAAGGAATCAAACAATTATAGATCACTATCTGCCGTCTCTGATATTTCTTGTTCATGGAACCAATTGATTCACTTCGGTGGCATCAGCTTCGGCATTACTAAAAAATGTAACTTTAGTTGGCACTCTTAGACAAAATAAAATAAAAAATACCTACTGAGATGAAAGACAAATCTACTTTTCAGTGGGCCTCTTGAACTTCGCTGGCTTACTGTCCACCGAAAGGTGAAGAAGATCAAAAATGTACTATAAACAGTGCACATCCTTTCTGATAAAGTAAAACTGCAAGTTTGTCAGAAATGATTGAATTTTACAACAAAATTAAAGGATCAGTCATTCGACACGTTCGATTAACTATGTCACACTTATTCAGTGACACGAAAAATACCTCGCTGGCCCTTATGTATATTCTAAGGGCTACTGAACACCGTCGATATCAACTCAATGATATTGTTTAAGCTTAGAACGTCAATAAATAGGGAAAATATACCCAGTAGACCGACTTATTTGAAGTATGTATGTATATGTCTTTAAGTCTGATAACACCATATTTGGAAGAAAGAAAATAATGGTTAAACTTGACTCAAAATATTCGCGAAATGATAAATGGCATACTCAAAACACCCAATAAGCCTGATGGGCTAGCACCTAGTGCCATAAAATAAGGACGGTGTAAATTCTGTCCCTATTCAAAGGGCAGAAAAAGCTAGACGTTTTTCAACAAATGCAAAACGCCCATCTGAGTAGTGACCACCAAATTAAAATCTGTGCCTAATGTACTTAATGCAGATACTTATTCTTGATTTGCTTACTAAGTAACGTGTACTGAAGTAATAAATATAATAACATTGATTAAAAGCATTCTAATTATGCTTTCTCGAAAATATAGTCCAATTAAATACACAGTGCTCATGATACTGTTAAAATTAGCCGAAAGTTTTCAGCCGAAAGTAAAAATATTTTTAATGCAGATAGTGTCTTGGCTATCTCAGCCGAAAGTTACTAACCGACATATTTCAGCCAAAATATATTTTAAATAAATTGAAAAATTGACAAAAAACGTATAAACTGGTATTTCCATGAAGTGATTTTACGGCAGAATATGGGCTTATTTTGGCTTGTTACTGGATACCTTATACTATACGTTTCATCAGATAAGCCAAATATAAAATTGAAAAATTGGTATAAATTCAACCTTTAAAGTATCATGTCTGGAAAGTTGTTCAGTTAAAAATTCCCTTCTTTTACAAAATAATTTTAAAGAATTTCTCTCAATTTTTAATCCAGAATATGTCTCTGCTCTTTTCCAGAATATAACACCAGAAAGAGCAGAAAATTCCCCCGATTCCAATTTTTGTTAAGAATTTAACCCCGTTTTCTTATAATATGTCCCAGTTCTATTCCAGAATATATTACTATACTAGAAGGAGCAGTAAATTTCCTTTTTCCAAAATATTTTTTAAGAAAGTCCCTCCCTCCGTTTTCCAGAAGATATCCCTTTTTTCCAAAATATGTCCCACTTTTCCTTATTATGTAACTAGAAAAAAGCAGGTGAATAGCAGTTAAATATAAAATTGAACCCCTCTTCGCCTTTTTTAGAATTTATCATTTTTTGTTAGTTTAGTCTATTACGCGCAAATAATATACAACGTTCGTACATGTATTTGATAACATTGGATTAAACATGCTTTGACTTTTACGCCAGGGGATATGCTGGAGCCATGCAGATGCCGTCCCAAAACCAGATTCCCAGAAAAGGTGATACCAGAGCACAACGTTAAAAGTTTATTTTGTGACGATTTTGGAAAAGTTTTCGGGGACATATTTTGAGGTAATTTTCTGCTCTTTCAAGTATTATATTCTGAAAAAGAGCCGAAACATATTCTGCAAAAAGTTGAGAGAAGTTCTTTAAAATTATTTTGGAAAAAGGGGAAGTTTACTCTAGGGATAACTGTTGGCTATAGGCACACTAGTTAAAATACTTCCCAGGAATGAAACTTGAAAGGTTTAATTTATTTAAATTTTTACATTTTATATGGCCTTTCCATTCAAACGAATTTTCCCCGGGTTCCAAACAAGAAACTTGTTGATAATTTTTCTGGGGATAAATGTTGGATATGCACAATAATTAAACCACCTTCTAGACATGACACTTTAAAGGTTGAATTTATACAAATTTTTAAATTTTATATAGGCCTTTGATTCAAAAAAATCTTCCCGTGCCCCCTACATGAAACTTGCCCTATTATTCCTAGGGATAACTGCTGGCTATGTACACTAATTGAACCACTTTCCAGATATGACACTTTAAATGTTGAATTTATAAAAATAATAACTTGACCTAATAATTTTTCTAGAGATAACTTGGCTTGACACTTTTATTGAACTAATTTTCAGCGATGACAATTGAAGGGGTTTTGAATTTATTCAAAATTTTAAATTTTATGTGATGCTCCTCTCATAAATCTTAACTTATAATTACCATTGCGAAGAATGACAACCAAATGAGCATGTATCCATCCATAAATTCACTATATGAAAATTCCAGTTTATAGGTTGGTTTGTCAATTTTTCATTTTATATGAAATATGTTGTCTGGTTACTTTCGGCTTAGATAGCCAAGACACTATCTGCATTAACAACATTTCATAACTTTCAGTTGAAAGCTTTCGGCTAACTTTAATAAGGTGGTTATCAGCAGATAGTAAATAGGTTACGTGGAAAACTTTATCTAACCTAATCTCGGAAAATATCGGAAAATCAGAAGAATTCACAAAACTGGAAAAAAATCAACCTTTAGAGTGTATATATGAAGGGAAAACGTTTTTATTGGATTTATCAATAGCTATCGCAGGAAACAAATTCTGTTCAAGTTTCTGTGGGAAATCTCGTAAAATTGGATTTTCTAAAAATCATTAGAAAATTTGTATAAAATCAGATTCTTATGTCTGGAGATTTATTTTATTCATATGACTTTTCCCTACGATATCTATTGACTGATCACATCACTGTAATCCATTTAAAGAAATAACAGTCGAGAACCTGATTTTATACAAATTTTCTAATGATTTTTGGAAAATCAGATTTTCCGAGATTTCCCACGAGAAACTTGAACTGAATTTTTTCATGCGATAACTATTGATAGGTAACAGATTGTAATTCATTTACAGACATAACACTTTAGAGGCTGATTTTATACATTCATTTCTTACATTCGGCTGGAACCTTTTTCAAATTTTCCGAGTTTTCCCACGGAAACTTCAACTAAATTGTTTTCCTGCGATAGCTATTGATAAGTCAGATCAATAAAATATGTACATCTCCAGACATAATAATCTAGAGGCTGATTTTATACAATTTTTCGTAGGATTTTTGGAAAATCGAATTCTTCGAGATTTCCCACGGGAAACGAATTTTTTTTCTTGCGACAGGTCACATCAATGTAAACGATCTCCAGATATAACACTCTAGAGGCTGATTTTATTCCAATTAAAATATTTTTTTTTTTTTGGGTTTCACGAGTTTTCCACAATTTTCCACGAGGAACTTGAGCCAGGTTTTGCCATATAAGAATATTAACAAAGGTATTCAATGCTATGCATGCGTCCTTAGTAATTTTTTGGCTTAACACAACCGATTTGAAATGGACTTCATTTTTTATTTTCGGCTGGGATAACACAATCTGCATTACCGATTTTTTTTTTTACTTTTGGCTGGCAACTTTCGGCTATTCTTTATATACAATGTGTTTTGTTGGCAAGTGACCGGCCGGAAAATTCGGAATATTTATATAAAATTATCGCAAAAAATCTTTTAAAGAGGGGGTAACCGTAAAACTTTTCAAGTTATTATGTTTTAAATTTTTGGATAATGTCGGTGACCTCTGTTTGCGGTTTTTGATTTTTATTGGTGAAAAAGGGTCCCCAACATTACTGAAAAATTGAAAACATAATGACTTGAGAAGTTTTACGTTTAGAGCCCCACTTTAAAGGATTTTTGGTGATAGTTCTACATAAATATTCCAAATCTTCCGGCCTTTCACTTGTCGACGAAACACATTGTATATATACATAGATTATAGATATATAGAAGATAGATAGGTTTAGAATATTTTTTTTCTTTTTGAGAACAAAACACAACCATTCAGTTAAATGACTACACGACCATATAATAGGGACAGTATTATTTTCAAAGAAATTTTGCCAGTGTCAAAATCACCTTTTATGGCCTAAAAATTAGTTTATGCAGAAAATCAGCGCCATTATTTACTTCCTCTGACTATATGTAACTATATAGTAAACAAACCTAGAAGTATAATCTATCGACATAATTGTGCATATTCATAAATATGATTGATTTGAAGATAAAATGAGTTAACAGTAATTTTTTTCTCGATACACCAATGATGCGAACAACTTCACACATGTTAAGTTAATATTAGCATCGCCGCCACGAAAGCTCAAATAGAAACTTGAATAAAAAATATGTGTTCTTTTTTTCTTGGAGAAGCTATATTGGTTAGAAAAAACATGAGTTAATTAAACAAAACGTTGCCCTTCATATGACCTTGAGAATAACACATTAATTCCGTAACGAATCAGAGCATTTTTTGTAATACTCGCTTATAGATCGACAGAAAATTGGATGAAAGACTGGATTAGACGAAGTTTTGGAATATGGCCAACTAGCTTGGTTATTCCTTAACCGATTGTGATGCAATTCGATATGTACGATAGAAATGGGATTCTAAAATGATTTTTGGATAAAGTGCTGGAATATGGCCAACTAGGAAGGAACTTGGCTATTCCTTAACCGATTTTAGTAAAACTTGGCATACACGGTGAAATGGAATTCTAGAATATGGCCCATTATTAAGGAACTTGGCTATTTCTTAACCGATTTTAGTTGAATTTGAAATGCGTGTTGGAAATGGGATTCTAAAATGATTTTTGGATGAAGTTTTGGAATTTGGCCAACTAGGCTGGAACTTAGGCATATGAGATGGAAATGGAATTATAAAATGATTTTTGGATGAAGCTCTGAAATATGGCCAATTAGAATGGAACTTGGTTATTCCTCAGCCGATTTTAGTGAAATTTGAGATGTGCGCTGGAAATGGGACCCTAAAGTAATTTTTAAACGAAGTTTTGGAATATGGAAAACTAGGATGGAATTTTGCAATTCCTTAACCAATTTTAATGAAATTTTACATACACGAGAGAAATAGCATTCTAAAATGGTTTTTGCATAAAGTTCTGAAATATGAATTGCATGTCGAATTTCATCATAATCAGTTAAGGAGTAGCCCAATAGGACCCCATTTCCATCACACAAATGTCAAATTTCACTAAAATCGGTTAAGGAATAGCCATTTCCATCCTTAGTTGGCCATATTCCAGAACTAACTTTATCACAATCGATCAAGAAATATCCAAGTTCCATACTATTTGGCCATATTCCAGAACTTTATCCAATAATCTTTTTATAATAAGTAACAATGTTGCTCTAAATAACCTTTAGGAGCGCCGTTAGTGGTACCTTATAATTTTGTGGAAACCACCTAATTTTTCGGCTCTACATTGTAAAAGTAATTAAATTAATTAGTAATTTAATACAGCAGTTAATTCTCTTAAAAATTAAAAATTGTTAACAGACCTTTCGACCACTGTAGTAGATCTAATTAGCAGTAATAATTTTATTTTACTACCTCTTCTGCGTTACACGTACAAATGCGACATATTAAAATTAAGAAAAAAACAGAAAAGAAAGAAATGCTTTATAATGCAATAAGCTAATTCTTCCTGCTCTTAAAGGGTATTAGTTATATAAACCAGCTGTATATGTTATATTACAGCAAACTAATAAATAAGCAATAAACCGTAAATATGCTTTAATTCAGCTCTTAAACAGAAAAAATTAGGCTCTTAAAAACATTATTTTATGACATACCTGGCTCTATGTCAGAAGATGATTTAGCTCTCTAATTGTGATTATAGAACTTACTAATAAAGCTAAATGCTTCACAAATATAAAATATGTATCTTGTCGAGCCATTAGGGTCATTTTATCAGGTTTAGAACTATAATAGAGCTCATTGTTGCTCGCAGCTTTAAAAATTGTTATTTGGGCTATTTCCATTGCGCATGCCAAATTTTCACTAATTTATTTTCACTTTTCTATTTCACTAAAATCGGTTAAGGATTAGCCAAGTTCCAGCCTAGTTGTCCATATTCAAGATCTTTGTCAAAAACAATTTTAGAATCCCATTTCCGTCGCAAATATAAGTTTCAATAAAATCGGTTAAGAATTAGCCCATAATAATTTGGCATATTTTAGAATCCCATTTCCAACCCACATGCTAAATTTCTTCGTTATCGGTTGGCGAATACCAAGTTCCATTCAAATTGGTCATATTCCAAAAATTCATTTAAAAATCATTTCAGGATCCCGGCATGCCCGGTTTGTTCGTAAACCGGTTAATCTCCATGCCCTTCATCACATGTCCTCTTATAGAGGCCTTTCGTTTTCTATGGCATAATTGATTTGCCCTCACAGCGAGGCATTTCGTTCGTTAAGGGTTAACTTTTATCAAAAACATTTATAGAGAGATTTATACATCTGAATATTTTTAAAAAGCATTGCTTTTTTTTAGATATTAGAAATGAATATGTGACAATAAAAAAACTAAAACGTTATTAACTAGAACGAAAACTCAAGATATCGATCTCAACCAATCATCTAAACCCATCAGTAGAACAATTATCGATTAAATTATATGAAATCATTCTAAACGGGGAGAAAGTTTGAGCCTATCAAAAAATTGAGAAAGTGTGAATTAAATTTCGCCAAAAACTTTTCGAGAAAACTAATATTTGTGTTATTACTGTTAGAATTAAATATAATTTATCGTATATTAAATATTTTACCATTACATTATCCAGATGTCCCACAAAAGATGACTTACCTGTAAAAAAAAGAAAAACAAAAAATTAATAAAAGAAAGAACGCAATCATAAATTTTATGAAACCTCCCAAAAATGTTTCCCACCATAATAAATCTCAAAAATTTAGTAAAACATAATCATAATTAAAGTTTATAACGTAACCCATTGCGAAAATACAACCGAAAATTATTCTCCCTAAACATTGACTTGAAACATCAGGATAAAGCTTATTTTGAAAAATTCTTTGGATTCACACGTTTTTTGTTCACTTTACTGCCATTTCAGCGTGGATAATTTTAATTAAGTAAAAGTACATGAAGTGTGTTAAAAAAATGTCTTGCCAAAAGGCAAGATATAATTTAATTGGGTAATCCTCTCGTAAGTGTGTGTACAAAATTATTAAGGATTTAAGAAAGTGAATATTATGTGTCATTTGCATAACATGTTTGGCAAATTTGGCATTGTTTCAAAAAAACTATTACTATGATTTGTTTCATTGAGTGACTGTGTATATGTTCACATTCATGCTTTATGATTTATTTATATGTGCATGCATATATTTAAATATTCAGTTGTATTTTGGAGAGTATATATAAAAATTTTTATTGGGGATGGATTTGACCTCCCATCAGATTCCTTCGCCTATATATCCTATTTTATCAGATGCATATTTTATAATTAATTATTTTTATTATTTATACACAAATTTAAATTACAAAAAATTTCAACAAAAAACAGGAAATTGTGATGGGCGGTTTAATTAGAAAATTTAAATTAGGCATAAGTCATGCATGCATTTTTTGAGATAGATTTACATAAACTATGCTTGGCTGCATGTTTCGCTAAAATATACGAACAATGAGTGTAGCATTTAAAAATGTCACACCATTTTACAGGCACATGACGTGACTTGCACTTACGTGTTTTGCTTATTAGTGTTTTGTTTATTCTAAATTTCTTCATATCAGTTGACACAAGAAATAAAGACTTAATTTATGTTTATTCTATAAATTTTATTTTTACAATCAAAGTATGAATGTCTCATCCAAAATATTAAAAATCGATTGTTAATTTCACACAGAATATAATAAATTAGGTCGTATAAAGATGGAACGCAAAAATAAATCTTCAAATTCATTAGTACAAAATTTAGCACGTAATTAACGAAAATGACATAATTCAAGAATATACAATGTAATTTCCAAAGCGCGAAAACAAGTATAAACACGACTGGCGGAAATTAAATTACGAAACGAATAAAATAAAAAATGATTGTTCTTATTTTATTTGGGTGGAAGGGAGGGGGGTGGTGGGATAAAAAATGGAACACGAAGAATAATGATATTAACACGATTGTCCAAAGAAACTATTTAATTTAAAAAATTGTGCACGTACTTTTCATGGCGAACGTTACACAAGGATTTTTTTTTTGTTTTTTTGTTCGTCGCGTATTCGTTTTTGTTCGTTTTTGGTTGTGCGCGCTTCATGTGCCAAACTAACAACTAACTCGAAACATGATTTTGATTTAAACTTTTTTTTTTTGTTTTTTTTTTGTGTGTGTTTGTGTTTTTAACTCGTCTTACTCGATTTTTCTTTTTTGGTTTTAATCGAAAACTAAAATATTCACTTCAGACGGATAAAACAAAACCGAATAAGAAAATTTTTTTCGTTTATTTTGTTTTATTTGGGAAATCAGATAAGAAACATAATCTTTTCAAAACATAAAAAAATATAAAAATTGGGAATTTCTCTTTATGACATATACATAAATCCATTGTTATTTTGGAAAATGTTCTATATAGCGCAGTACCATCCCTTCATTGTAATTCAAACTCTGTGTATTGTATGTATACGAGAGTAGTCTGTGTATACGATTGGGGGTTTTCTTATTTTAAAGACGAACAATTTTCTTATCATTTTTATTTTACTGTTTCATTTTCATTTTCTCGGTTTTATCAGAAAGCATAGTAAAAAATAAAAAAAATTAGAATCTTATGTTCTCTTTAGGGTATTTTCCAATACTTAAAATTTTTGTTGTAATATACACACATAAAGAGTACAACGAGACAATTTAAAGACTGATTTTAATTTTTATTAAACTTTTTTTCTTGTGCTTCATGAGAATTAAGTTCAGACGAAAGATACATGAGCAAAAATTCTGTTTGTATATGTTTGTGTTAGAGTGTGATACAAACACAGATGCATGTGCCTTGTAAATTGCAATATTTTTATGTAGAACATTGGTTATAAAACGACAGGTTTTTGTTATTTCTTGAATTATCTCCCACAGGGTAAATAATGTTGTGAATCATTTCAGTTAACACGTGCTATTTTTGGTTTTGAGATAATTTCGATGCGAGACAATCTTTGTATGTGCACTCCAAGTTATTTTATATTGATGTTTTATGATTTGCGTTGCAATTGAGGATTTATGTGAATGACCATCGATTTAAGTATAAAGTGTTTATTTTATACAGACTTAATTTAGTGAAGATAGTTTTATGTGCAATAATAATAATTGATAAAATATTACATTAGTGAATGCATTGGTCGTATACTGTTAATTGACGCCCAAAAAAGTTTAATATGGAGTACAGATTTACTTAATGCAAAAGCTCAGGGAACGACTGTAAATGATTAATATGGAGAGGCTTATAGGATATATCGGAGTTAACAAAATATACTAAGCACAATTCCTTGTATAAAACAATTGCTTTATTTTATTTTATGTATAATTCGGGCAGAATACAGACAAAGCTCCATTTACATGCTGTCTCACAATAATCAAAATGTCGTGCAATAACAATACATAATTACAACCAAAATTACAACTAATTAGAAAGCAAAAAGCAACAAAAAAAATTGTTAGAAAGAAACAAAAAAGAAAAATTAAAAATCATACAAAACCTTATAATACAATAATCTTATAACTGTCTAAATTAAGAAATCAAATAT
The DNA here is from genome assembly GCA_963556165.1 of Tipula helvola. Classification (NCBI taxonomy): domain Eukaryota; kingdom Metazoa; phylum Arthropoda; class Insecta; order Diptera; family Tipulidae; genus Tipula; species Tipula helvola. Next base: position 88,127,655 of record OY744483.1, on the reverse strand, counting down.
TTATTAATTGCATTTCGTAGAGAAGTTTTGAAATTATTTATTGATCTATTAAAAATATCAACACTGTTATCACAAAATAACAAGTCATGGTTCATTGTTAATCCGCATTGTTCCGAGGCCAGACCAGTATTGGTTGATGAAGTTACAGCTCTAAATAATTTGACGTTTCTAGACCTGTATGCGGGAACATAAAAATTAATTTCGGAAAGAAAAGAAGTGTGAACGATTCCATTAACAATTCTGTATGAAAGCATTTCATCCAAATACAGCCTGCGAGATTCTGAGCTCATTAAATTTATTTTTTATAATCTAATAATGTACTGTGAAACTAACTCTTCTAATCGAAACCTCTTAAATAGTCTTCTCATGAATCTGCGTTGAATAGACTCAATTCTTGCACTGTTGCAGTCGTAAAAAGGATTCCATATTTGTGTACAACACTCAACTTGGCTTTTAACTAACGAACTATACAAAATTATGATAACTCTATAAGACGAAAAGTCTTGACATCTACGTAAAACAAATCCAAGTAATTTATTAGCTTTGGCACAAATTCTATCAATATGAGGATTAAAAGTCAACTTACTGTCGATAAGAAACTCAGCCCTACGTAACACAATGTTATTTATAGTATAGATAAAAATCACAGATTTTTTTATTTTTGTAGTGTAAGTAATAATGTTACATTTAGAAATATTGAAACATAGTTTATTTATTTCGCACCATTGTGTTAACAAGTTCAAATCATCTTGTATTACATAGCAATCATGTTCAGGCTTAATAGATCGAAAGATTTTAAGATCATCAGCATTAGCAGACAGTTGCTTTTTAAGTTACAAACAATATCATGAATAAATATTATAAACAATAATGGACCAAGTATGGAACCTTGAGGTATACCTGACGTGCGGCAAAATTTATCGGAATAGACACCATGAAATTTAACAAAAACTGTACGTTCCATTAAATATGAATTCAACCAAATTTGATATTTGATGGTAACACCAAAGGTATCCAATTTATTTAAAAGTATGATCTACCTTGTCAAATGCTTTTTGAAAATCAGTGTACCCTGTATCCACTTGGCCACTACTGTCTAACTGACTTGATAAGATGCAGATGGAGAATTTCAATAAGTTAGTAACGGTGGATTTCCCAATACGAGCCTATGCTGACATGAATTAATGGAATGCCTTATTTTATTTTACAAAGTATCAAACATAAGCTTTACAAAAATTTTAGCAAATACATTACTAATGCAAATTCCACGATAGTTTGTTACATTCGTAACAGCACCTTTGCTAAAAATAATTGTTAAGGGCTTAACTAAACACGTATCTATATCAATTACAAATTTACTTGGGAGGCCGTCGGGGCCAACACTTTTGTTACCATCAAGCCCACTAATCGCTAAGTGAACATCTCTTTCAGAAATACAATCATATCCACACATAAATGTTGAGTTATACAAGAATAGATTAATGTATTAGATAATTCATTTGACGGATTAAAAACGCTGCTGAAGTAATCAGAAAACCAATCGCAAATAATAACAACATCACTGGAGCTATCACCTAAATAGTTCATTACACTCGGAAATTCTTATTTAGAAGATAGGTTTTTATTGAACTTCCAAAAAAAGTTTGGATCAGCTCTAATGGAGTCTTGAACTTTGCATATATAACTTCTGTATGTAAGCTTGATTCCAATCTTAATTGCTTTACGTAATAAGCGAATTTGATCATCATATAATAGTCGTATATTTTTTAGATTTTTTCAACAGCATAACATTTTACGCAAATAGGCTGAATAAGCCGGAAAATTCGAAGTCCTATTTCTATTCAAAACAAACCAATCCAATCTATTATCTATTCCAATCATAATCAATTGACCGACAATTTCTAAATCCATTTACTCGATTTTTTTTATATTTACTAAATGTAACACTAAAACATATAATTAAGATTGGATGAAATTGATCAATTCTGGATAACGTCTGTTCTGATTGAAAAATTAGAAACAGAGAAACGTCATTGTCAAGTGTTCTATCCATAAAGGTTTTGATATTATTGATTTGGATTATATATAGATAGCTAAGGGAATCAACAAGAAGCTCAGCATACCGACCCTCATAACTTAATGGAGACAATTTTCCTTTGTCATCAATATTCTATATAATAGAATTCTTAGTAGATAAAGGCTATTGAGGTAGTATTTATCTACTTTTATGCAGTTCAGCCTTTCTTATATCGAATGAGAGCCTCAATAATAAAATAAAATAAATCATTTTGTACAAAACCAAAAGAACGCTGTTCCTGATATTGGAGCAAATACTCTCTAGTCTGGTAAGCAAGTTATATTCTTTTGAAAAAAAAAAAAAAGCAGTTGTAACAGGCCCGCTAATCAAAAACTGTTAATCACTTTAAACTCCTAGCACCTGCTGTTACCTCAGTAATACTTCCCAGATCTCTCGGCGTTTCACAGAGAATCGTGAAACCAACAGTCACATTTAATTACAAGACAAAAGGGCATCATTTAGTTAGAATGATAAAACTTAACGAAACGAGTTAAGTGCAAGTTAACTTAAAAAATAATTTTACTACTCGAGTTCAAATTTAAAACTCAAAACTTACAAAAATATTTTATCATTTTATAGAATAAAAATAGTTGAAGTTGCATAAAATGTACATATATGAAAAAATGGTATTGTCTTTCAACCGGACACAACACACGTTGTTCGACAAGTTTACGCGTGTCTTATAAATCACGTTTTGTTGACTCGATATTATTAGTGGTGTTAAATTGCTCTGGGTGAGTTCAAATAATTCGTTATGATTTAGCAAAAGTTCGTTGAATGATAATTGTTATTGTTGATTACTTGGTTCTGCCTTTTCACTAACTGATTCCAATCTGTGTCAATTGAGCTTGAATTTTGCTTTCTTGATGGATGTTGTTGATCGTTGGTTTTAATCGTTCAATCAGTTCTTCGTAGTTGTCCAAATTGATGATACGGCTTGTTAGTTTAAAACTTTTGTTAATAATTCGCCAATTTCTTTGTTTTACAGTTACTACTGAGGTATTGTATTCATAGATTGTCACGGATGATGGTAGACCCCACAACCATCAGCTAAAAGTAGATGAAATTATTGAGCTTTACTTTTGGTATGGGCCTCATGAATTTGTTTAACGCGAACGTTGTTGTAATGTTAACATTATTGAGTCTTACTACAGTTTCTTTTTTAAATTTTCGTTTATTCTTTGCTTGAACTTGATTACTCGCTGTGAATATTGTTTCTCCAGGCTCTCTTTCAATTTTGGCATCTTTCCGTTGAAGTGGATCCTTTCGATTGTGTCTTAGTTTTTTTATACTTGAAGTCAGATACAAACTGATAGTTTATTCTTTGTGTTCCCCTAAAAATATGTCACTGGGTTGACTCTATATACTATAGGTATAGAGTTAAATAAATTCCTTAATCTGTTTACTGTTACTTAATTCCTTTACTGTTAGTTTCTTATAATCGTTTTGATGGCATCAGACGACTTCAGTTATTGTAGAATGGACTGTTTCGACAATATTCCTTATCTTACGTGTTTGTGACATTGTCAGGTAAATTTTGACTACCATGGTTTTTAGATAGTCCGTAATTATGGAACTTATGAAGCTTTTTTCATTGTTCTCCACTGTTTCATTGTTCTTCATTGTTATCCCTCACATGTGGAATTGATTTAGTTTTGATGCGAAAAAATTTCACAAATTTTGTGAATTTGTTGTCCACACATGAAATGACCTTCTCGTCTTTCATTTCCATTATATCGATGTGATTGTGGAGTATCTCTGTCGGATACGTCGGAATGGGTATTTCTTGGATTTCCATGCGACTGGGATGTCAATCATATTTGTTGATGTTTCAGGTGTCGCAGGCTTGTGTATACTCCTTTATTAGAGGAATTATAGGATTTTTCAAAAATGTGTGTTCTTCTATTATAATCACAAATTGGTTTTCATAATTACATATGTCAGTAACCACTCTTTGTGGTAATCGCATCTTATGTAACCCGAGAAATGTTCTTTAAAGACTTCCTGGAGGGTTTCAATAAATTCTTCAGGTATTTTTAACAGATTGATTTAGAGTTTCCTTAACTAGCTCAGGCAGGCTAATGAGATGCCTGTGGTAAGATGGGTGCGGTTCTTCCTGAGCGAAAATTTGTTTGCTTTATTGCATATAAGTTGATTCCTAAATTCGTTGGTTGGTGCTTCGCAATAGCGTATTAGATCTGTGGAATCTTCCTCGGCACTGTGAATCGTTCCATCTCTAGTGTTTTCTTCCATTTCTAGCCTTAAATTTCAAGTTATATCCCTCTAACCCCGCTTTCCATCTCTTTAATTTGCCATTGTTGTTTTTGTTGCTTACTGCAAACGCTAGTGGGTGATCCGTCATGATTTTAATTTTTTTCGCTCTGTATAAGTATAGTTCTGAGATTATCTAGGGCCCAAACTATAGCCAGCATCTCCTTCTCGTTGGCGGCATATTTCTTTTCTATTTTGTTCGGTGATCTAGAGATAAAGGTGATGGGACTGTCCTTGCCGATATCGCCCTGGGACAGTACTGCGCCAATTGCGAATGATGAAGTATCTGTTGTCAAAAGCAACGGTTTGTTGAAGTCCGCGAAGGTTAATATAATTGATTGAATAAGTGATTTGTACCTTTTTGGACTCTTGTGAGGTGGGTCAGTGGCTTGGCTATCTTTGCGAAGTCTTGTATAAAACGCCTGTAACAGGACGCTGATCCAAGAAATAACTTTTGATATTTTAGATTTTGGGTCCTTTTGATGTTTTTGATGGCTGTTTCTTGCTTCAAAAGCTCTATCTTGTCAGATTGACTCTTATGTTGGCTTTCATCAATTTTGAGAAGATTTCGATCATAATCAATACATGTTCCTCTTCTGTTTTTCCCCCAACAATTATGATGTCGTCTATGTATATACGTAACATATTTCGAAGTTGTAGAAACTCGTACTTCCCGTTCATTGTAGAAAACAAGGTTTTTTGTTTATCCGCTTTGATCATTTTAACCTGGTGGCACTCCGACGTTACGTCTATGGTTGTAAAAAATATATAGTCTCCGAGATTTGCTAATGTACTGGATATCTGAAAGCGGATATGAGTCTGATATTGTGATGGCATTCAATTTTTTGAAATCTTTCACCAGTTGTATTTTTTGTTTGTGCGGCATCCAATTTCTTTTCGACAACCCAGATCGATAAGTTATATGGGCTCTTAGAGAGTCTAATGATTTTTTCAGTTAATGAAAAATGATAGAATCCTAATGTTTGCTGTTACTATTAACATGTTGTTTTTTCTGTCAAATATTGCTCCGATTTCCTTCAATGTATCGTCTCCTATTACCTACGCCATCAAATGATTTTAATCCCGGTAGAATCAATGGTTCAATAGTATCGTTGATGCCAATAATTTTTGAAGAATTATCCGCTAATTTTTTTACTGATTACGATGTTACTTCCTACTTATCTTATTTTAAATTGAGCCTTAGTTGGGATGTCTTTATTGGCTAATTTGAATTTTAAAAAGTTTTATTTTCTCGTTTGTCGATCAGGAATTTGAGAATACTACCGTTTTTTAGCCCATACTCGAGGTATGGTACGCCAGAGAGGTTTCCGTCATAAAATTTACCTCAGATTACTGGTCGTCATTGGATATTTCGTCTACCATATTGTCGTTGACCAATTGGTTATAACACTAAACGGTTATCTTCTGGTTGCGTTTCCATAAGGTTGATCCTCTTTGCTATCACTGGTTCATAACGGTAAGAATAACCTTGTTTTGCCATTGTATTATCCTAATTGGTTGGACGTTTGATGTAGTTTTTCGGTCTTCTTTTGTGTATTGATAAGTTTTTGATCAAGGTTTGAATTTCTAGACAGGATGCGTAGGCTCTGGTAGCGTGGTTTGTTTTTGAAATATAAGCACCTTAGATAAATCTCAATTCAGCTCCCAGACGAACATCTTTAAACTTCTATTCATGTATGTTTCAATTAAAACGTGGATTGTTTCAGTTGAATATACCTCCGTTTTGACTTTGTTGACTATTAACGAGAATTGATGGTTTACAGCATAGAATTCATCAACTGTCATATTTTTTTGTGTTTCGGAGAGCCCTTGTATCTGCATATTGTAGGGACATGCATGTTTTATTGACGTCCATTTTTCACCAAAAATATTATAAGATTTTACAGCAGAGCCGGCGTTGCGGCGTATTTTTTTCTTATTTGTTAAAGTGTTGCCCTGTAAATCGGTTTATCTCGCCGGATGTTGAAGTCGCATAGTATAGTTTATTCATGTATACAGTTGAAAATTGTTGTGATATACCATGCTATTAGCATCGCATATTAATTCAACTTAGGTTTACTTCACTTTATGATACAAGAAAAAAATGAATTATTAATTACGTAAATTACAAGTTTTGCACCAAACAGAATTGCGACACAATTTGTAACGAATTATTGCAATCAGCGTTGTTTTTATTTTGGTGGAATTCATCAAATTCTAATTCACAAAAGGTCGATCATAAAATCATAGAAAATTGTACAAGTTACGATTAACGATAATATGCTTCTTCTTACTATGTGGAAATGCATTACCAGATGTTGCGTCTTCTTTTTGGTAAGCTACGGTTTTCGGCAGAATCGCTGACATAATGTTGATGTGTCAGGAAAGATTGCAGCTAAGCTTTCGAATAAAAATGTTAAAACTTATAATGAATTAATCACAAATGTAACCTAACATCAAAATGTTGTTCGATGTTAATTGCATTGTATAATAACATTTTTAGCTTCTAGTTGTAATTTTAACCTTAGTTATTTTCTATCTCTTTGCAAAGCAGGGTGTGAAAAAAACAGGTATTTTTAAAAAAATACAAAACATTTGGTTATTCTACACTACTCCAAAAAATTAAAGGAACACTAATTTTTTTCAATTTTTTTAGTGTTTTTTGAAGAGCTGTATCTTAGTAAAATACGGTCGTACAGAGATGAAAAGAAAAGCATTTTAAAGCTTCAAATCTCTAGTTTTGAGACTTTTGAACGGAAAATTTTTGTGAGATACCGTTATCACGCAATCATAAGAAAAAGCGCGAAGAAAAAAATTTCGAATTTTTTTTTTATTTTGTAAGGTGCCATGGGCTCGGGAAATTTTTTTTAAGTTAAACCAATGCATAGGTCGGTTAGCCTGTTAATTAGGCGTAAATTTAATTTCATTCTGGTCTCTCTATGTCAACTTTTTGCTGAGATATCTGACTTTGAATCAAAAAAGATCCTTTTGTCTTTGATCATCGATATCTCAGCAACGAATGATTGCACAGTAAACTTTAGCACAGCCTTAAAAACTTCAATAAATTTCCTACAAGACACTTTAATGATTGGTGGAGAACAAATTTTTTTTTCACCCTCAATACTGATTCGAAAAAAGTACAAAAAAACGACTTTTTAGGTTGTCTTAATAAATCTACCGTTACTTTACCGTTATTGATGAAAAGACTAATGTTGCCAGGTCATTTTACAGTTTAATGTACTCCTAATAGCCCTGTATTATTTTCAAATTGATCCATCCAACCGTTTTTTCGGACAGATTGATTAAAGTTTTACAAAACAATTAAAGGAACAAGTATTCATCAAAATAAAAAAACGACTTTTTTCTCATTTTACGTTAGTTACTTGTTAACCCTTAACGATCGTACGGTTTTTTTTGTAATACTCGCCGATAAGAGACGATAGAAAATTAAATAAAGTTCTGCAATATGAGCAATAATTATGGAACTTGGCCATTTCTCATCCGATTTTAGTGAAATTTGGTATGCACGATGTAAATGGGATTCTAAAATGATTTTTGGATAAAGTTCTGGAATATGGCCAACTAGGATGGAACTTGGCCATTTCTTAACCGATTTTGATGAAATTTGGTATGGGCGATGGAAATGGGATTCTAAACTGATTTTTCGATAAAGTTCTGGAATATGGCCAACTAGGATGGAACTTGGCCATTTCTTATCCGATTTTGATGAAAGTTAGCATGTACGATGGAAATGGGATTCTAAACTGATTTTTGGATAAAGTTCTGGAATATGGCCAACTAGGTTGGAACTTGGCCATTTCTTAACCGATTTAGATGAAATTTGGTATGCACGATGGAAATGGGATTCTAAACTGATTTTTGGATAAAGTTCTGGAATATGGCCAACTAGGATGGAACTTGGCCATTTCTTAACCGAGTTTGATGAAATTTGGTATGCACGATGGAAATGGGATTCTAAACTGATTTTTGGATAAAGTTCTGGAATATGGCCAACTAGGATGGAACTTGGCTATTTCTTAACCGATTTTGATGAAATTTAGTGTTCGCGATGGAAATGTGATTCTATAATGAATTTTAGCTAAAGTTCTGGAATATGTCCAATTAGGTAGGAACTTGGCCATTTCTTTTAAGATTTTGATTAAATTCAGCATTTGTAATGAAAATTGGGTTTTAAAATTATGTTTAGATGAAATTCAGGAATAAGCCGTATTATGATGGAACTTGGCCATTTCTTCTAAGATTTTTATGAAATTCAGCATGTGTAATGAAAATTGGGTTTTAAAATTATGTTTAAATGGAATTCTGGAATAAGCCGTATTAGGATGGAACTTGGCCATTTTTTATCCGATTTTAAACAAATTCAGCATGTACTATAGAAATAAAACTCTAAAATTATTTTTGGTTAAAGTTATATGTTAAAGTTGGAAGGCGCCTGCCTATTCCTTAAACGAATAAAAGAAATTCGATATGTGATTTAAAAGTGAATAACTAAAAACGTTATTCCTTGTATTTAATGATTTATTTTATCAATAATTTAAGGATCTCATTTTCATCGTGAATGCTGAAATTCATAAAAATAGGATACAAAACTTCCAAGTTCCATGACAATTGGCCAAACTCTGGAATTTTATCCAAAAATCAGTTTAGAATCCCATTTTTAAGGCACGTGCTGAATTTCATCAATATCGGATAAGAAATGGCCAATTTCCTTTATAGTTGGCCATATACCAGAACTTCATCCACAAATCATTTTAGAATCCCATTTCCATCGTACATGCTAAATTCATCAAAATCGGATGAGAAATGGCCAAGTTCCATCCTAGTTGGCCATATTCCAGAACTTTATCGAAAAGTCAGTTTAGAATCCCATTTCCATTGCTTGTACCAAATTTCATCAAAATCGGGTGAGAAATGGGCAAGTTCCTTCCTAGTTGGCCATTTTCCAGAATTTCATCCAAAAATCAGTTTAGAATCCCATTTCCATTGCTTATACCAAATTTCATCAAAATCGGATGAGAAATGGGCAAGTTCCTTCCTAGTTGGCCATTTTCCAGAACTTTAACCAAAAATCAGTTTAGAATCCCATTTCCATCGCCCATACCAAATTTCACTAAAATCGGATGAGCAATAGCCAAGTTCCATCCTAGTTGGCCATATTCCAGAACTTTATCCAAAAATCACTTTATAATCCCATTTCCATCATACATGCTGAATTTCATCAAAATCGGATAAGAAATGGCCAAGTTCCAACCTAGTTGGCCATATTCCAGAACTTTATCCAAAAATCAGTTTAGAATCCCATTTCCATCGTGCATACCAAATTTCACTAAAATCGGATGAGAAATGGCCAAGTTCCATAATTATTGCTCATATTGCAGAACTTTATTTAATTTTCTATCGTCTCTTATCGGCGAGTATTACAAAAAAAACCGTACGATCGTTAAGGGTTAACAAGTAACTAACGTAAAATGAGAAAAAAGTCGTTTTTTTATTTTGATGAATACTTGTTCCTTTAATTGTTTTGTAAAACTTTGATCAATCTGTCCGAAAAAACGGTTGGATGGATCAATTTGAAAATAATACAGGGCTATTAGGAGTACATTAAACTGTAAAATGACCTGGCAACATTAGTCTTTTCATCAATAACGGTAAAGTAACGGTAGATTTATTAAGACAACCTAAAAAGTCGTTTTTTTGTACTTTTTTCAAATCAGTATTGAGGGTGAAAAAAAAATTTATTCTCCACGAATCATTAAAGTGTCTTGTAGAAAATTTATTGAAGTTTTTAAGGCTGTGCTAAAGTTTACTGTGCAATCATTCGTTGCTGAGATATCGATGATCAAAGGCAAAAGGATCCTTTTTGATTCAAAGTCAGATATCTCAGCAAAAAGTTGACATAGAGAGACCAGAATGAAATTAAATTTACGCCTAATTAACAGGCTAACCGACCTATGCATTGGTTTAACTTAAAAAAAATTTCCCGAGCCCATGGCACCTTACAAAAAAAAAAAAAAATCGAAATTTTTTTCTTCGCGCTCTTTCTTATGATTGTGTGATAACGGTATCTCACAAAAATTTTCTGTTCAAAAGTCTCAAAACTAGAGATTTGAAGCTTTAAAATGCTTTTGTTTTTATCTCTGTACGACCGTATTTTACTAAGATACAGCTCTTCAAAAAACACTAAAAAAATTGAAAAAAATTAGTGTTCCTTTAATTTTTTGGAGTAGTGTAGTTTAAATCAACTTTTTGTGTTAACTCAATTTTGAACAAAATGGTTATCATTTTGACAACTGGCCTCCCGTTACTTATGTATTCCTCGTGAGTAGAGCCCAGATTTTTATGTAAATACAAATTTGGCCAAATATGGTTAATGTCAGATGAATACCACATATTTTAAGTCATTTTTTTTTTGTTTTACCAAAAAGTACACTAATACAATATAAACATTTAACAATGAAAGTAAATTTATTTTCAAGGTATTATCGTATGTGGAGATGCAAAAGAGCTTTTCGAAATATAGATAAGCGTTGTTAAGCGAAATTTGAAAATTTTCAGAAGAAAGCGCCAATATCGGTTTTTATCTGATTAATACAAATTAAAAAGTTTATAATTATGGAAATTACAGAGTTTAGAGGTACTCATCAAGCGACCAAAAAATAAGGTGATTTTTTTGATTTTTTTTATAGAAAGAAGTAAATAAACAACTTAAGGCTTTTAGATACTTATTTATTGAGTTTTAAAGAACAAAACAAAATTTTTTTTTATAGATTAATAATGCCATGGGAATTGTTTATATGTACGTATGGTAACGTGATCGTCTCAAAAAATGTGACACAATTTTTCGTTACCGTTTTTTTACGATTCTCCGCTCTTTAAAGTGATATAAAAAAAATCAGTAAATATTATCTGCATTTAGGTTTATCCTCCAATAAAATAAATAAACTTCAAAATAAAAATAAGAAATAGTGATCCATTAAGTAGTTATTGAGGTATCATGGAGGCAGATATAAAAAACATCTTTTTTTCAGGAAATGCATTTAAACATTTTGTTAAAGATTATTTTGAGTTGATAAATAAAAAAGTGGGTCGAATTATTTTGCCATAACTTTTTTATGACATTTATTTGAGTCAAACGGTTTGAGGAATATATTCTTCTCATAATCTGCTATAAAAAAACGAAATAAAAAAAAAATCGAATTTTCGGATCGAGTTTCATGAAAACCTCCAAATTAACCACGATTAAATAATTTGTAGAATTATTAAAATTTATAGAATTCATCAAATTTAGCAAATTTGAAAAATTCAAGGCATTTATAAACCTTATGGTATATATAGAAATTAGGGAATATTTAGAAAAAAAAAAATTGAAAAACAAACAATTTATAGAATTTATAAAGTTTTTAGAATTTGTAAGATTTATAGAATTGATAGAATTTAAAAAAGTTATGGAGTTTATATAATTTATAGAGTATTAAAATTTATAAAATTTATAGAATTTGTAATGTTTACAGAATTTTTAGAATTTAAAGAATATACTGATTTTTTAGCCTTTCTATACCTAATTCCTACAATTAATTGAATTGATGGAATTACCGATTTTATTGAATTTATAGAAATTATGAAATCTGAAACTAGTCAATATACTATAAAATTTAAAGAATTTATTGGTTTTGTAGAATCCAATGTACCTTCTTAGCTATTGAATTGTTTACTTTAATTATTGAATTTATAGAATTTTCAAAAATTATAATATTTATAAAATTTGTAGTATTCAAAAAATTTATAAAGGTTATAAAATTTATAGAAACTATGGAATTTTTAGGATAAGTAAAATTTGAGTTTGTAGAATTTATAGAACAGACAGACTTGAAACAATAATTTATAAAATTAAAAGAAACTCCAATATTCACAATTTATAGTATTCATACAATTTATAGAATTTATAAATTTTGTCGAATTTATTGAACTGACAGAATTTATAAAATTACTAGAATTTATTGGATTTATAAAATTTATCGAATTTACAGATTTTTAGAATTTATAGAATTTAAGAAACTTATTGAAATTGTACACGAAAATTTTTAATTTGTTAAACTAATGGAATATAAATTTTGCAGTGAAATTTAAAGGTATTTTGCTAGTAAAATAAAGATAAAATTTAAAATATTTTTAATGCAACAATAATGTTTCTTTAAACATTGGCGCTATAAAATCAAAAATGTTTATCCTATTGAAAAATATATTAATGTAACTGGAAAGGTATACTATTGTTGCGTCCATTACGCTCATCCCATTACCAATACCAATACTAATTCCTATACCAACCCCAACTCCAATAACAACTCTAAACGACAAACATATGGATTCATCAAACCGTACCAGACACACCAATGAAAACAAAAATTTTTTGTTTAGTATTTTTAATATTCAAATTGGTTGTTTAAATGAGATAAATACCTGATTAAAATTTGATAAGCAAAAATTAGTTATAATTTCAAAATAATTTTTTTTATAGTAATGGAGCAATTCCATTTTTTTTGTTTTCGATTGAGGCTTATTCTCTTATAACATTTTGTAATATAGAACAATTTTATTGAGCATCTCAAAGTCACTAATATCTAAAATTTTAATTTTCTAAATTTCCCTTTTATATTCAAAATGCGCTCTCTATAAGCCCAGTGCTGATGACAGTTTGATATAAAAGTTAGTTTAGACTCTTATTAAGTTTCAATTATCTCTAAGCTATTAGTAAATTAGGCAACAAGGGATTAGCACAACCCAAAACTGCATGTCCCTCGGGTGTTAATAATACATTATCGATTGCAGTAATTGTCACAAATAGCAAAACTATCTACGCACATTAATTTATATTATTTTGTTATTCAAGTTATTAATACCTTGCAATACACTCAATCGATTGAAATTCTTTTCTACTAATAACTCCAATGAAGTGACGTCCTGTTTCTTTATAAATGTTGAAACAATCTCTCGCTTCAACAAAACATTTTGACAGTAATTTCTACAATTTTTTTTTTGCTAGCGCTACATCCCATAGAGGGATGAAGAAGTTTTGAAATCATTTTTTCAACGGGTAATACGTGATTAATTCATTGATCCTACATTAAATCAGCCGTGATTTTTTCGTCACCCGCCGGAAATCGAACTCGGGACATCCGGAGCTTAAAGTAAGTATGCTAACAACTGTGCCATCGGGGCAGTAGATAGTTTTCTTACAAATAGTTATTTTATATTTATTTACATATAATTGGTTTTTACCGTAAGTTGACTGATTCTAAAATGATCTTGAAACTCTTCTAATGAGTACGAAGGTATTGTTTTTTTCATAATAATAACCATTTCGTACCGACTTCTGCACAACTACCTACATATATTCTTTAAAAACACTGACACACGTTTACGACACCAAATTTTTGCCCAATATTTAATGATTCAAACGAATCCAATGTTATGGAAATATATTGCCTTTCTATTTTGAATCTCCAACTTACAGTTTTATTCCAATCTTAGACCATATTTGCTACAAATTGAGAAGCGATGCAATGAAGCGGTGAGCTACAAAAACCTACAGTAGCGTTTTTGTTTAAGGCGCTGAGGAAATTTTATATCGCAGCATTGAGCTAAACTCGGCCAATGATTTAAATTATTTGATGTCAGGGTGGTTGATATAAAATAACCACATACATATTGCGAAAAATACTGTCGCTTGAGTGCTGACCCCTCTCAAGGCTTCCATTAATTTTAATTTTATTATATGATGCAAGTTGTAACCTCTATCAAACATTTCATATAAACCACATCAAATGATAACCAAATATTGCACCCAGATGTCCAGTGAATCCATGATTTAATTTTCTTGCTACTTATGAAAACGCGTTCCTAATATCTGACATTTAACTGATACTGATTATATGCCGGAATCTTAAATAGGTATTTATATATGACTTTTCAACATTTTGTTTGTTTTCGGATGAAAAATATATTTTTGCGCATATGCATTTATTTTCTTTACAACACGGAAAAAACTAGAGTTGTTTCAACGAAGAAAACGGATTTTTAATTAAAGAAAACGTACTTTTTCTCCATTTAAAAGCTAATTTTCCTATTTCTTTCGAGTTTTTCTTCATGTATGATTTGTGTTTCTTGAAATGATAAAAAAATTCTTGAGTTAACATTTGTTGCTTAATGTAATCCGAGATTTAGTTTCTTGCATCTATAACTGCTCATCATTTTATTTGAAGAAAACAAAACAACGAATGGAGAAAAATATGAATGTTTTGATCCCAATTTTTCTTGCTACTAGAAATTGACTCTTTTCTCAAACTATATTGTCCAATTTTCTTGGATTTGCTTATTTTAAAAATTAAAAATTTTCTTAATAAAAGCAATTTCTTGTTTCAAGAAACTATTGAAATGTTAATGATAAGATTGAATTTTTCTTAAATCTAGAAATAGAACCTTTTCTCAAAATATAGGTATTATCCAATTTGCTTGAAATCATCCATTTAAAAAATTTAATATATTGAAATAAATAAATGATTTACGTAAAAACATTTTATTTTTTTATTCAAATTTAATTATTTATGGTTTGCAAACATTTGTGGAGAGTATGTAATGAGAGATTATGGCATTTTGTACACATTCTGCTAATTTTTTGTTTTTTATAGCTGAAATAATTAGGTTACAATACACACCTAAGTTGGATGTCTCGAAATTTGATTAGCCAGTATAATAGTATGGTTCAGAATATGGAATAATTTGGAAAATATACTACAGTATTCCGAATAATTTAGATTATTTTTAATTAGGAAAAGTTTACTCTCTCTTCGAAACAACCAATTTTTCCATATTATTCTTGAACTGAGAAAACAATCTTCAATTGAAGAAACTATTCCTTAATAAATTCTCTTAACAAGAAAACTATTATTTTACGTCTCTCAGGAGAAGAAAACATTTTCTTCTCTTAAACGATCTTATTTTTAAAAATCGCATTTTTCAATTGAACAAAAATTTCTTAATCGGAGAAAATATTTTTAATACAAGAAATTATTTCATAATATGAAAAGCTTGTTTCTCATATCAATAGAATAAAGTATTTTAACTAAGTAAGCCTTTCTTGAGACGAGAAAATTAACGTTAAATTGTTATAAATGTAAGTACATACCATTATATAATGGATACTCGTACCGAAAAAAAAACATTCTATCGCGAACTTTCAACAGTGAGAAACGTAAAAAAGTTTTGTGATTTTGAAAGTAAGATTTTGTGAAAATATTCTTTTGTGAAAATATTCTTTTGTTAAAAGTGAACAAACTTAGATTTACTAAACGGTTTTCCATTTCAAAGTGGTGTAAAGTGAAAAAGAAAAAGGATTTCTGGAACTAGAAACATTTAAAAATGTTTTTAATATTTTCTCTCGCCTTGCTCGATATTCAAATGTCTCAGATATTGAAAACATATGTAAGCATTTCTATTATAAAATACAAGAGAAAATTACCTTAAAAAAAATCATATTTTCTTTATTTTACAGAAAAAAGAAACTGCTAAAAATTATTGGCATACTAAACACTACTAACAATTTTTTCTTATTAATTCAAAGTTTTTGAATAGTCAAGTAATTATATTGGAACAGAAGAAAGGCATTATGAATTTATTATATGTAAAGACAACATACATTTAAATCATTTGTTTTACACTTCCAAATGGAATTAAAATATTTAAACTAAATTTATTATCTATTTAAAATTTACAAATTTGTTTCATATATTGATACTTTTTGTAATAATTATTGATAATTAGATTCTTAGTTAAAAAACGAAAAATGAAAGTCTGAACTTAATATTAAATTACAACGATTATAATATTAGTTCTAAGTGAAAACTATTTATAAAATTATAATTATTTATATTTAAATATACTCCTAGTGTTCAGTCGGGCAAAAGTGATAAAATTTATCATGATATTTTTTATCACGTTTGCCATGAAACGCACTCATTTATCACGAAAAAAAATCAAGATTTTTTTTGGTTTTAGCTGTCAAAATAAATACAAATTTCAAACCAAAACATTTCGGTTGTGCTTGTGATAAAATTATGTATATCTGTGAAAAACTATCTCAAATGTTTGATGGAGTTGGTGCCGCAATTAATAATGATGCAAATGCAATAACGGAGTTTGGTTCTAATTTAAATAAAAAAAAACAATGTTCATAATTTATTTTTTTTAAAGTTTTATTGCGTTAATATTAAATTAAAATACAAATTTAGTTTGTTTTTATTATTCCTCAAACACTTTGTTCGTGTCATTGCAATGTGTCTGTAATGAAAACCAATAACTATTTGAAGTGTTCTTCTTGAACATCTAAAATGTCGTCGAAATTGTTCATCAGTGTACTTTTCGATGCCATAATCA
This sequence comes from Tipula helvola, assembly GCA_963556165.1. Lineage (NCBI taxonomy): Eukaryota > Metazoa > Arthropoda > Insecta > Diptera > Tipulidae > Tipula > Tipula helvola. Next base: position 88,110,857 of record OY744483.1, on the reverse strand, counting down.
AAATTTTAAATTTTCTTGTGATTTTCTATGTACAGCTTTAAAATCACTTCGTCTTCCAATTCATTCTCACTGGAATCAAACATGACTGCTTTGAAACTAACCCCCTTTATACCCAGAACTAAGCTAGAACCTAATTTCATTTCGTGAAAAATCGTGAAAATCGTGAAAAATTGTGTTTGACATTTAAAACCAATTTATCATTTTTTTATCATTTTGGTTGTTCAGTCAGGCATGACATAAAATACAACGGAGTGAAGTTAGGGTAATAAATAATATCATGATATTTTTTATCACTTTTGCCCGACTGAACACGTCCAATGAAACAAATAACAATCGAAATTATCAAATTTGTATTTAAATATTTTCTGTATCTGATGGTGAAATAAAAAAATCACAAAAATAAATTGTCATATAATTGTATTATTTTTAACCACCATTTCACTAATTGAAGAAATATTTCTGAAACGACGAAATATTGCGTAACCACACCTGAAGAAATGTTGCTTTGTCACAAGAAAAGCGTTTCTCTAGTGAAGAATATTCAAGTTCCGTGGAAGAAGAAAACTGATGCATACAAGAAAACGCAAACAAAAGATTGGTAAATTTTCATTCTACTCAAGAAAATATGTGTTTTCCAGCAAGAAAATATCTGTTTATTTACAGAAAATGCTACGTAAATAAAGAAACGAGATTTCTCACCATAAAAATTTCTAGTTTTCAATCAAAAGAATCGGTTGCTACAATCAAGCCGATTTTGTTAAACTTAAAAAATAAGAATTAACCATGAAGAAAATCCATATGAAAATGGCCATGACTTTTGAGTCAAGCAGTCGTATACTTTTTTTTGGAAAAAGTTTATTTTTCATTAAAAATATTTGCTTTTTTAATAATTTATAATTAAAATTAAATAATTATTTGCTAATATAATAGTCAAAAGTATGGTAAGGGTGCGTTCAAGATATCTAAAATGGAATCCCTCCCTTTATGCGGAATAAGCGGGTAACGGAATCATCGTATTAAACAGCGGGGTCTTTGTGCAAACGTTGCAGTATCACGGAAAGAGATTAAGCAGCAGTGCGGTACCAGGATCTGTGTTATAAATAAGCAGTTATGTGTAAACAATTTGGCCATAAATTGTACACTTTGTTGAGAATGAGCCTTTGCTCAAATCGAGGTGTACCAAAATTAATGTAATTAAATAAATAAATAAAAAATAAAACATATTCCCTATTTAATCACGTTTTCTTGTATGAAGAAATTAGTTTTGTCATATCAAATAAATAAAGATTATTTTACGAAGAGCGAAATTATGAAGAATTTTACAACTTCAGTTTCGATCTGAATGAGAAACACGAAAAATTTAATTATTTTCCAGTCAATCTCATCAGGCTATAGCGACTGAATTGTTAATTACATGATTGATTATTTTCTATATATAGAAAGCAACATGTACTTTAAGCATTAGCGAATTGTACGCAATACATATTAAATTAGATTATTTTAATATTTTAGCAGAATTTCAAATTGAGAAACGTAAAGTTTGTGGTGAGAAAAATTTCGTTTAGCTGAAAAATGATGTACAAATTTTCTTGAACTAATCCGTTTTTTTTTTCTATATATTAGAAATTATTTTTTTCCGTGAAGCTTTGCAACAAATATTGTAGTAATTTGAATGCAATTTATTTTGAATGCCTACCTTAAATTGGGTTGTTAGTGCCTCGATGAGCGGTAAATATGCAAGCGCGGTATCCATCGAATATGGTAATAATTGTATGAAATATATTTCTGAAGTAGGTCAGAATAATATGTAAGCAAAATTCGTATATACCTCGACACAAAGCTTGCGTCGAAATTCATCGCAAGATTTTCAACTGTGTATCACGTGCGGGATTCCCATCGAATACCTGCAGTTCTCTTACTGAATCTGGTATCCAGCTTACATCTTTCAGTTCTTATTCATTTCTTGGTGTTACCAAAGTTGTTGTGGTTGTTACAGAAATCAAGGATTTTGTAATTTTTTATGCTGTCTTTCGATTTACTTTGTTAGTTCGATTTGGGTGCCCAGAGCCCCAGTTAATTATAATACATTATAATATAAAACAAAGATAGTTGTTCAGTATTATACTTCTTGAAACTCCGCCCAAATGGTACAAACATTTTTTTTTGCTCGCTAATCATGTCAATTATTCACGTAAAATGCGACAAATTATATTCGTCCATATATTCTTTGAAAAGCCTGTCTTTAACAAAAGCTTTAAAACGCGAAATTTTTTTAATCTTAATTTCATCTGGGAAACCATTAAACATTAATAGGCCCAGATAAAATACGCTTCTTTGACAAACATTCAGTTTAAAGTACGGCAGGTGTCAAATACCTACCCACACGTTTTAAAGCAACAACCATATGGAATTAATTTTAGCCGAAAGTTTTCTATGTGACCAGACCAATCTAAGAGAAAAGTGAGTTATAGTTTTCAAGTAGCATGTAGGCTTTAGATGTTATGCCCAAATTATTAATTTTCAATAATATTATTTTGTGATTAACGCAATTGAAGGCTTTCATAAGATCTAAAACCAAAGTCGAAGTAATTTTCTTTTGTTCCATAGAGATATAAGTCATATTGACTAAATTGAGACATGCGGACAGAGTATTACATTTTTTAAGAAAACCATATTAATTCATATGAATCAATTTATTATTTTGTAAATGGGACACTATTTGGGAATGAATAACTATTTCATATATTTTAGAGATGACTGAAATGACCGAAATGGGTCTATAATTTGTAAATGATATTTTATCACCGTTTTTAAATATTGGGATAACTTTAGAAATTTTTATGAAATCAGGAAAGGAACATAATATTCAAGCTTAACAGTTCTACACTCATATTATCATAACCACTTGCACTAGTTAAATTTAGACTAAAAATTACTTCTAAGATATCAGATTCTGAAACATAGTGAAAACTTTCCATTCGACTATATAAGGTTTATGCTCGAAGCATGAGAACTATCAATTTTATTAAGAACTGTGTAATTGTTAATACTTTAATAGAATTATAAGTGCAAATATTTTAGTTCGTTTTATCTAAAAGATTCAAATTGAAGCCACTAAAATAAATTGTAGGTTATTGGTATGCCCTGGTCGATAAACACCAATAATTTTCAACTTTAATTTATTTGATTCTAAAACTAAAAAAATCATTTCCAAAATAACTTACAAAGAAAATTTTATTGAAATCCAAAGCCACTCGCAAATCAACACCCCACCACCCGTTCTACTTTACCGAGTTACGTGGAACGCTTTCTAACCCACAAAATTAACATTCATTAGCTCTTTTTCACAGAGAAAGGTTTCCACAAGAATAATTACATCCAACTTAAGCTGTGTTTTGCGCAGGAAATGTTCTATATGTTCAATTTTATTTTGGATTCTGTTTATGTTAACCCTGTGTGTGTACACTATATTTTTTGAGACATGGTGTGTACACTGGGTCTTTTAGGGAACAGTCGGGTTTTCAAAGTTTCCTAAGGTTTCAAAAAATCTAAGAAAGTTCTGGGTTACTTCTAGAAGTGTCTACTGTATGCCCCAGAAGTTGCCAAAATCCAAAGTTTAAAACCGTTGGCCATAAAAATTAAAGAATATTCGGAAAAGCGGAGAAAATCGAATTTTGTTACAAAATTCGTAACTACACTAAAAAATATTAAAAAAGAAACGGTTATAGGCTTTTGTAGCTTAGACTATGAGGTTTCAAAAAAATATAGTTTCTCCAAAAAGTTGAATAATTTAAGCACCTAAATATGGGGAATAGTTTACGGATTCAGGCATGTCATAGTAAACGGGACGTTAATTATTTGGCACAAAATGAGTTTTTATTGTTGCAACTACAAAAATTATAAAATACTAATAATAATTAGTGACAAAAAGGAATTTACGCATGTCTTTTTTTTTTTTATTTTTTTTTACTATTCCATCAATGTACTTAATTCTAAAATTCTAAAACTATGAAATGTTAAATATTCAATTTTAAATTTTCAATATAACATTAAAATTTAATTTAAGAATTTAAATTTCTAAAAAAAAAATTTATTTTCATTTTACAGATTCTTAATTAAATTTAAGGTTACTGCTTCGATATGCAAGTATATAAGTAAGCAACAACAATAATACGTACCAATTACTTTACGAAATGTTTTAACCTGTTATTGGGCTAGATACTCGATACTCAGATAAGCAGATAAGCAGTTATTTTTTGCGAACTATAATTTAGCAACCCAATTTGTTTCTGAATTTCAGAAAATGAGATACTTTAACGCACTTTATCGTTTGTGCTGAATACAAAAATATATTTTACTTTGCTAAAATAATCGAGTAGCTTACGCAAGCAAATTTTCGATTAGCAAATCCGCCATATTTATCGATTTGCGAATTGCTAAAGTATCGTGTATCTGGCCCATTATGGACTATTTTAAGTTGTCGATTTACTCTAATTTGATAGTTTTCTGGGGAAATTACTTTAACAACTTCAAAAGGCCCGAACCAAGGAGGTTCAAATTTATATTTTGATTTTTGTTCATTGTTAATAAGAACTTTATCACCTACATTAAATGTTACTGGCGAACACGACTTATCATAATGTATTTTAGATTTTTCCTTGCTTTTAACGATATTATTACGCGCCACTTGCCAAAAATTTTGAGGATGATTCTTAAGCTCTAAACTATAATCGAAAAAATTATACAATGGTTCTGGATCTTTTTTCAGTGAATTTGGAATATTTGGTTTCTATGGACACAGTGAGGAGTTGAATCCATTCGTCCCACTTAAGCGGTTCGTTATAGAAGTGTAATTTCTTAAGTAGTGTGCGATATTTAAATGTGAATTTTCCAAAGCACCATTTGACTACGGGTGATAAGCAGAAGTATTCATCTTTTTGATTCCAAGTAATTTACAGAGTTCTTTAAACATCTCACTCATGAAATTACTTCCCTGATCGGTAACAACATCGGTCTTAGGAATACTATATTTGGAAACAAAATTTCCATCAAATGCTTTGGCAACTTCATGTGTTTCCTGCGACTTCAATGGAACAGCTAACGAATATTTCGTCGAATCGTCTTGCATTGTAAGAATACACTTATTACCACAATGAGTTGGTACAAGAGGACCCACAATGTCAAGAAAAAGTTTTTCGAAAGGGTTTAGTGGACGTTGTCATTATTCTCATGGATATTTTTTTGAGTTTTCCAGCTTTGTTTTTTTGACACAAAATGCATTTTTAAATAAATTTTCTCTCGCGAGACTTCATTTTCGGGAAATAGTAATAGGATTTTATTTTACGAACGGTTCTTAAAACACCCTGATGCCCACCTAACGGTGTGCAATGAAATTCTTCGATAATTCGATTAATTTCCGATTTGAATTAGAAATATGACTAGTAGAAATCGCTGAGATAGGTATTGAGCTAAAAGATATTGTAGGAGTAAGTGGGGTGGTTAAGCCTGAATTTGAAGAACTGGTATCAATCGTTGAATTATTATGGACTTGCGTTTTTGGTTGCTTGGGCTCTAGTGATTGCTAACGCGTCATACGACGTTTCGGAATTTTTATGAACAATGCCACTTAACGTATCTGCGTTTTTGTTCGATTTTCCGAGTTTATACACGATCTCGTAATCGTGTTCGTCTAGATCGATCCTCCATCTTAAGAGACGAGAAGAAGGTTTCGGATTATTCGAAAGCCAAACCAAAGGACGATGATCGGTTTTGATTACAAATTTTCTTCCACAAATGTAAGGATGGAAACGCTTAACGGCCCATACAATCGCAAGTTACTCCTTTTCGATGGTAGAGTAATTTCTTTCAGTTGAAATTAAGGAACGACTTACGACTTATATAGGATGATCCATTGAATGATGTTTGTGTTTCTGAGAAAGTGTTCCATCAATTGCAAAATCACTTGCATCTGTAAAAGTTTCACTAAAATCTGGATAGATTAAAATCGGCGGAGAAATGATCTTTTGTTTTAACGAATTGAAGGAATTATCACAACATTTTTTTACTTTTTTTCTGTAGTGGGATAACGTTATTTCGTAGAATCCTATATTGTTTCATTTTTTTGACTGAAAATTGTTTATATCGTCATCTGTTCCAATTATTGTGGACCTTTCTTTATCATTGTCCCCCACATACACATTTCCATGGTTAAACCAACAATAAAGAATAATCGAATTTCGTTTAAGTTCTCTAGGGTTTTTTAGTCAACGATTAATTGAAAATTCAAGTTTATCCATGGACTCAGCAGATTTAATAGGTTGCTTTTGAGATTTAGTTGATAATGGTGGTCTCGATAATTGCTTTAGAAAAACAAATTCTGATAGATACAGCGGGCCCAGTTATTTTTTTGTAACAACGTTTTAAATTTTAATATGACGTGTACAATTTTGCCAATATCGCTACATCCGATTCGTCTGACCATTATTTTCTTGCAAAATATTTCTACAATATTGGCTTTACCAAAACCAAACTTTTCATCCAAGACAGATGCAGTTGCGTCTAATTTATCACTTGCTAGGAGGGGAAATCCAGTCAGGATAATATCCATATTTAGTTTTTCCTGCTTTAAATAGTTTACTTCACAGGAAAGTTGCCTTAAGGTATTACTCATTCTTTGAGCCCCAATCTCAAGGTAATTTTGCACGTTAGATAGTTGTTGCTGAAGTATGATGTGAGCTGCTTATGCAATTGCTGCATAAATATGTGCTTATTTCTAGTATTTTCAATACTGTTTTGTGACATTTTATGAAAATTTCCACAAAAATTTAGTTTCTTATTATATTACTAGGTATTTGGGCAAAATTCAATTATTTATTATTACACTTTTATTATTTAAAATTTTAGAAAAAATTTCACAACTTGGAAAATAATTTATCTTTTTAATTTATTATAATTAATGTATCCACTACAAGTTTTGTTGAATATTACTCAGCAGCCACCTGTGCCCCATTTTATATTTATTCTAGACAGACTAAATCGGACAGACCTACCGATCACATCGGGTATTCTGTAGTGATAAGCGTTTTCAACTGTTTAGAAACAAAAATAGAGAATTTAAATTTGGTAACAACATAGGATCGGTTCTCATTATAAATAAGAAATTTAATCCCACTACCTTCAACCCTTTTCTGTAAGTTTTCTGAAAAAAAAAATACAAAACATTTTTTTTGGTGGAACCGTCTTCATTAAATTACATTAATATTGAATTAAACAAATTGGCACACCTTTCCAAATATGCATAAATCCAAACAGTTTAATTTTATAATAATTTGCTTGCGTTTTAAAGTAGTAAAATTTAATTAACAATAAATTATACATTTGCATGTCAAACTTAAATAAAATACCAATAAAAAAATTACGTACAAAGTATAAAAAGAAGAAAATGTTTTTTTTTTTTTTTTAAATTAAACAGAAATTAATTTTAAGAATATTTTCTTATATAACAAAAAAATTTATTTGAAACAAAGAAAAATATTTTCTTTTATTAGTTGGCTAACATAGTTTTGGGTTAAGTCAACAAAAAGTTAAGGTGTTCGAAAATTTATGCTTTTATAAATTACATAGTTTTGAAAGTATATACATAAAAAAAAAATTAATTTTCCTCGAGTGCATGTTCGTTTTAAATTTTTATTTTTATTTTTTGGTAATGGATTGGCATTTGCGGTTGTTACACGTATATAGCATAAAAAAAACTTCATAAATCATATAACCGTACAAAAAATTAATAGTGTCTGATGTTAAGCGAATTTGTTGTTTGTATGTTTATAAAATTTCAATAAATCTCAACAAATCTATTTTCTCTGATTTATTCCATATCATCATTCAATTTCGAACGGTACTTGAAGACGATTAAAAAGAAAATCGGTATTTAATCTGGTATGTAATATAAAATATATAGAGAATCAAGAAAAAATTTCCAATTACTTTTCGACATTATTACGATTTTTTTTTTAGTCTCAAAATATATTTCCTGCACTAGCACCATAAGCACAGCGATATGTTTTGGAGATAGACATTTCGAAAAATTCAACATTTTATATTAAAATATTTTGTATACATGTACATAATTCTAAATGTGTTACATTAACTAGGTTTTTTTTGCTTTAATCAAAGTCTGTGCGATAGATCGATAGATATGCAATTGGATATGAAAAAAAAAAAATAAAATAAAATAAATGGTTGGAAAATTAAACAAATAAAAAAAATTCTTGCATAAAATACATTTTTCACAAAAGCGGCAAAATCAAAATATAAAAATTGTCTCATATCAATTTTTTTTTGTCATGTTCAGTATCCAAAACACAAATGGTAAAATATTGCTGGATAAATTTAAAATTTATTAAAAATGCAATGGTTTTCATTTGGAAAATTGTCAAAATGATAATAATCCAAACAAATATGTAAAACTGTAAACTGGATGTGCATGTGGACTTTCAAAAATGTTTAAAATGTGATGGCAGTAAGTAACCTTCTGGTAAAAATTCTTTCCACAGAAATTTCGATTTCGTTCCTTGCCTTAACAAAATTATAATATGGATAAAGCTATATGGATGTATGGATTATCTCGCTTAGTTCATGAACCATCTTTAGGGTAAAGAGCTTTATGAGCTTTTAAAGGTTAGAATAAAACAAAACAATAAAAATTTTGAGTAATTCCGTTCCAAATTGTAGCAGTTATTGTAAATTTACATTTTACTTAAAATTTTGAAATAAATCTTAAAAACATTGTTGTTGTTAAATTTATTAAAATTTCAAATATGTACTTGTGATTTTCGATGTTCAGGTTAATTCTTGTACCACGTTTGGTCTAAGTTCGTCTCATAAGTTCGTATTACCTTCCCGAGTGCTCTGTATTTCATTCCTTTCGTCAGACTTTTAGCGTTAAATTCACTCTCCCATTCTCACAGATTCAGCTGCAACATTCAAAGTACGCCTTTTGCATCCTTCCAACAATACTGCTGAACCATGTCATTCAATGTACCTTTTCTAGCTAACATATCAGCTCTTTCATTCGCTTCGATATGTCTATGTGATGGGATCCATTGTATAGTCACATCAATTTAACAGCCTCGAACACATTAAAAAATCAAATCAACATACACATTGCCTTCCCTTCCATCTAATCAATTTAGTAAACATTAACAGAAAATATTACTATTTTCCTTTCCTCTTCATTCACAGCCAGTTATTTACTTTCAAACATTCCAATCAATTTAGCGTTCATTATACGGATGCGTTTGTCCACTTTAAAATACTTTTCAACATTCAGCTTAAAAGGTTAGAAGAAGCTCGAAGAAAATTCCGATTAAATTATCTCAAAATAACTTTAAGTAATACGGTTTCAGATTCCATCATTTAATGTAAATTCTCATCAAATTTTGGAATAAACATTGTGAAATGTTGTTATTGTCAAATTATAAGGCAGATGTTGTTGTCAAATTTAGTAAAATTTAAAATACTTGTGATTTTCGGACTAATTCTTATGCAATGTTTTGTCAAAGTTGAGCCTATTTATTATACTTACTTAGGCTAATGAGCTTTGTGAGCTTTTATATGTAAATAAGCTCGAAGCAAACCACGATTAAATTACGTGGAACCTCTTTTATCCGAAATATCTAATAACCGTAAATTTCGGTTCTCTAAAATCAAGTTCTTTTATTTGGAATAACCTCTAATATCCGGAAAAACTTTTTTTCGTATTGATTCATTTTCTCTTTTAATTCGCTTGTGTAAAATTGACTTTACATACCTAATATTCTAAATTCAGATAAATCATCAAACTGAAAGGACGTTAATTTGCTTTATAATTTTTTAATAAGTTTGTGGTTTTTATTTACATTATGTATTGTACATATTGTACAATTTATTACAAGTACATATTTTCTTTGATACAATTTTTTAAATAAAATTAAAATTTCTAAAATTCAACAAGTAAGTACATATTAGGTTCTTTTCTGATATTCTAACGATTTTTTTAACAATTTAATTATATTTTTTTTTTTTTAATAATTAAAATCAGCTAATAATGGCACCTCCAAAAAATAAAACTGTAAAAGGGCAACGACAAGTATTAAGTATTAAAGATAAAGTCGACATTATTAAAGATGTGGAGAGCGGTAGAAGCGTAAATAGGCTTAAGGAAAAATACGGTGTTGGCCTATCAACAATCTATGATTTAAAAAAAAAATAAATAAAAGACCAGTTTTAAGTTTTTCGCGGAAAGTATGACTGTAAAAGGTATGACTGAACGAAAAACGCTTCGGACAGCCAAAAATCCTATATTGGATACAGTATTATACATGTGGTTTAAACGGTGTCGCGTCGATGGAGTTCCAATTTCCGGCCCATGACTAACCGAAAAGGCAAAATATTTTCATAATGAGCTGAAAATTACATCGGACTGTAATTACTCGTCAGGATGGCTACAAAAATTTAAAAAAAGTCATGGAATGCGGCACCTCAATATTGTTGGAGAACAGTTGTCTGCAGATGGCGATGCTGCTACTTTATTCATAGAAACATTTTAAAAATTTGTAACAGACGCGTAATACCTTGTTAACATCTAACGAGACGAGAACTTCAGGAATAAAAGTATCTAACGAAAGGAAAACAGCGCTAGTGTGCTCAAATGCAGCTGGCACGCATAAATGTATGCTTTCGGTTATAGGCAAAAGTGCCAAACCACGAGCACTGAAAGGAATTCATCAGCTTCCGGTTGTGTATTAAGCAAACAAAAGAGCCTGGATTACACAAGACCTGACACCGATTGGTTTGAAAACTACTTCGTTCCAGAAGCTCGTGCGCATTGTGAAAAGGTTGGTTATCCGAGAAAATTCAAAATAATTTTATTACTTGATAATTGTCCGGCTCATCCTGATGAAAATTGCCTAAGAAAGGACAATGCACATATGTAATGTACCTACCGCCTAATTGTACTTCATTGATACAACGTATGGATCAGGGTGTGATTCGGAGTTTAAAATGCCATTATCGGAAAGAAATGATGCGCAAAATTACTAGTTTGGGTACTAGGGCATTCTCGCTCTTCAAAAATCTTTTAACAATAAAGATTTTATTTGGTGTGCTTTTCGAGCTTGGAATGCAGTGACTCCAACAGTATTGCAAAAAAGCTGGTACAACATTTGGCCGGTTTTGAAAAAATCTGGAGAAGAAGTAGACAATTCCGAAGCATTGAAAGCCGAACGGTCAATTTACGACTTAGTTAGTATTGCATGTATAGATGAAACTTACACTCGGAAAGATGTAATCAATTGGATTAATTGTGATGATAATGCACCAGTGCATGCAAATCTCACTGATCAAGAAATAATTGATGCTGTATTAAATCCACCATCAGCTATAGAAATAGATAGTGATAATGACTCTAGTGATTCAGAGGCCTACCTACTGGGAAGTATCAAGTTAACTATGGGTGAAGCGATCGAGTGTTGCGGTAAATTTATAGGTTACTTCGAAACCAAAAAATTTATCAACGAACAGGAAATAATCCAACTTAATATTATACAAGATAAACTAATAAGAGAAAACCAACTAAACTAAAAACAGACCACTCTAGATCAATATTTTATTAAGTAGTTATGTATTAAAAATAATAAAATATGCTGTTTTACTATGAAATATTAAAAAAACCTATCCGGAAAAATCATTTATCCAGAATTGTTCTGGCCCCAGTTGCTCCGGATAAAAGAGGTTCTACGTAACTTTAAAGCCACTTAAAGTAATACGGTTTCAGATTCTAGCTTCTATTCTAAGTTTACCTTTTACATTAATTTTGAAATAAATCAGTAAATAGTGTTATTCTTGTCAAAATTTTGAAAGTTGTCGTTGTTGTGCAATTTATTGAAATTTTAAATACTTGTGATTTTCGATATTGAGCCTAAAGTTTATGCTACGTTTGATCAAAAATCGAGCCTATTTATTATTTTTACTTAGTTTAAATTTAAAATGAGCTTTATGAGCTATCGAATTACCTCGAAGCAAACCACTATTAAATTGTCTTAAAAATCATTTTAAGTAATCCGGTTTGAGATTTTATCATTTTTCTTGTAAATTTAGATTTTATATTTTTTTTTTTTTGAAGAAAAAAAAAATCAAGAGAAATGTTGTTGTTGTCAAAATCTTGAAAGAGACATTGATTTTATCAAACTTAAAAAAATTCCAAATACTTCTTCAATCCCTAAACCTCGCTCGACTGGTCAAAGTTGAGTCTATTTATTATATTCAATTAGGTGAAAGAGCTTTATAAGCTTTTATAGGTTAGAATAAGCTCGAACCAAACTACGAATATATTATCTTAAAATTCACTTAATTCCTTTTTTAATTTCACTGAGCCTATTATATAAATGAGAGACTCCAGCAATATCATTTTCTTTACTGTAAACTAGTAACTGTTTCTTTTTAGTCAATTAGAATTAATTATGAGCTTTAGGTTTGTTTGTATACGAAAATGTTCTTAACACAGGTAATTTTATTTCGTGGAATAGTCGAGTCTTAAAAATGATTATTTCTTAGTACAATTTGCCCTGGAAAAAAGGGAATTTCTGAACTTTAAAAAATGTTTGTATTTGTAATATACGTCAAAGGGGTATATCCTCCATTCTCAGTCGCAGATTGTTAATTTGTGACATAGCAAAATGGCGGACTTGCGACTCGAATTGCGTATCCTCCATAACGATCACAAATCGTTAATTCAGCATTTTGCTGAATACGATTTGCTAATGTCATGTCACTTTATTTTGTTTTTAAATCATTTATTTTGAGTGCTCTGCTTATGATAAACTTATCTTAAAATTTAATTTTAGTTAAAATTATTTTATTAAATAAATCAATATTAACTATGGAAGCTAAAAAACGATCACGGCGCGGCGGCCCAATTTTTCAGAGGCAGATTTGTTGCTCTTATTAAAAATATTAGAGAATTATCAAGAAGTTCTCTCATGTAATATCATTAAAATGTTTGAAATAAGTTTAAAACTAACCGATTTTATATTATTAGATGATTATGATTTATACGATGATGAACTCGTCAAAGCTTGGGACAATTTGGCTCCAGAATTTTTAGCCCAAACCTGATTCCGCGATTTAAAATCGCGAACAAAAAAAAATTACAGAAATTAAAAGACACCAAAGAGTGGTGCTCCTTCGAAAGTGTTATCGGAAGTTGAAAAATTAGTGCAGCAAATAGCGGGCGAAAATGCCATGAGCGGCTTGAATTGCTATGCTGATAGTTTCTCCGAAAACCCTTTAGTGGTTAACAATCAAGAGGACGATGTAGTTATGGTATTGGATGCGGAGGTATTAAATTCGGCAACCACAATTGTCGAAGAGCCAATACCGCAAACCAGCGCAAGTTCAGGGCCGCCCAAGTTCAAAATCAGAGCCATTGGGCGTTTCAAAAAAGGAATCAATAAAAAAATGGAGAAAAATAGAGAAACAAATAAAGAATTGCACTCCAAAATTGAGCAGATGGATAAAGAAGTGCTTCAAATTTACAAACAAAAATTAGAAGTATCTAAAGAAAAGCTGGTGGTTATGTTATGAAAGAAACCCTCGCTGTTTCAAAGGAGAAACTAGCAGTTTCAAAAGAAATTAAGTTTTATCAAAAATAATGGCGATTTAAGAAATAAAAAACTTGATATTTTTTATGAAGAGGAATATCTTGAATAAATTTCGTGATTGAAATAAAGACTGGCCACTGTGCAATGACAAAATGCTTTAATTCTCATTTAATTATTTTTATTTGTTTAAAGTAAACCGATTTTTTTTTTTTGCTATTTTAAACTATATTTTATTTTAAGTACATACTATATTATTCTATTAAATTAAATGAAGTATTAAAATTAAATCAATTATTACAATTAAATATGAATTTTTACAAATCAGTAATAAAAATGAATTTTTAAAATATATTTTTTGTTTTAACTGTTTTAATTTTAACTAAGGTTTTTGAAAACGACAATTTATCAAAATATTTCTGTTCATCCGCCCTCTTGTTCCTGAAGTAGACTGCATTAAATCAACATCCTCTTCGGGGATGTCATCATCGTCTTGTTCATCTTCATTATCGGTATCTGCTCCAGAATCATCCCTATCATCTTCAAAATTGTTAGGTTCATTTCCATTTTTGGCAATATTATGTAATATGAAGCAGCATAATATAATTTTAACACATTTTTCTAAATTGTAGCATAGAATACCTCCACTTTTGCTTATTATTCTGAAGCGGCTTTTTAATATGCCAAAAGCTTGTTCGATTATCTTCCTGGTTTTTTTTATGAAATTTTATTTTATTTATTTGTTATAGTTTTCTTCTCCAAGCGTAGACGGGCTTATTATTGGGGTTAGCAAGCAATGTTCAAGTGGATATCCACTATCGCCCAATAACCAAGCATTTTCCGGAAACGCTTCGGAATGAAGAAAATTAAAAAGCGATGAACTTTTATAAATATGCGTGTCATGTGTTGAGCCGGGCCATCTAACTTTCACGTCGGTAAATATGGCATATGAATCACAAACCTACAAAACACAAATTTTAATACATACAAAATTACTGCTTGAACATTAATGGAATAATAAGACTTTCGGTTAAAAAAAGCATACGTATCCCAAACTGCTGATTCTTGCGCCAACTACATTGGGGAAGCCGTATATAAAATCCTCGTTTTATTTTAGCCATTTCCACTTCATCTCTTGGAAATTTTATGAATTTTTTGGTTTTCAGTATTAAAGCCGACAAAAATTCACCAAAAATTTTACTGATGGCAGATTGACCCAAACTGTGGTATAAAATTTGTCCACTCACAAATTTATAAACAAAATTTTAGTGTTGGAGAACACTGAGTAAATATTTACAATTAAATGCGGAGGGAATGCTTTGCTTCTGTTGGTCGGTCTTTTTAGATGAATGTACAATTCATCGATGATGAACAAAGCTGCCGTTTTTGTAAACCGATATCGCACAAAAAATGAGTTATCATCGCGTCAAAAGGATTCTCCCGATCACGAAATATCTTCCGGAATGCATTAATGACGCAACTCGAGGCTTTGGTGTATCTGATAACTCAATCTCATATACATATGTATGTATATAACTATTCATTTGAGAATACCTGAAAATATTCTCATTCATCCTTCTTCCTGCAAGTTTCAAGCAAGAATGACTTGTTAAGATTTGGTGTTTTATGCTGTTTGCCTCAGAAGACTTTTGAAACTAAACTTTTGTAAGACCCAGTAATTCATGCAATATTTAAATAGATGTCACTAGGTTAAAAGTATTCAATTGTGCCTTATACCGAACTAAATTTTTTGATTGTCATTCAAATTTGATAAACAACTCAAAATATTGTAAAATTATAAATTTACCGTGATATTACCACACATGTTATTTACAAATGTTCTATTGTGCTACATACTACAAATATCGTATAAATGAACGACGTACGTTTATTAAAAGTAATTCAAAATAAGATATACATATACCATGTATAAATAATTTGTGAAGCTTTGTTACAGTAATATTTTTATTTTATTTGTAGGTAATACGAAACCATAACAAAACTAAAATTTACAAGCATATATTTGCTAATGATAGTTAATGCTTATATCCGCGATCACTAAAGAGTGTCTGCTGATTCGCTTAATAAAATATGCGGTCTATTCGCCCAACATCAAACTTTTAAAGGTTTCAAATTTTCAATAAAATTCCGTGGAGGGAGTTATAGGTCACTGGTATAAGTTGAATATATCTAGGTATACTGTGAGAACAATTGTTCACAAAATTATTGATATGTTTGTGAAGCTCGCACCAAAAGTAATAAAACTGCCATGTTTTGATTCATATAGTCTTATAGGCGAACAATTTAATCGACGATCGGGCACTTCAATATTTTCGAAAGCGTCAGGTGCTATCGATGGATGCTACATAAAAATTGTTGTTCATCGATGGATACCACACAAAAATAATTTTTCATTGTTTATAAATTACATTATAATACATACTAAGCATACTACATGGTTTAAACAGCACGTCCTATAAATTGAAAATTCATCGAAAAGTAACGTCGTAAATTGACTTTTCATCTAGCATCTATGAGGAAATAGCGAAAGCTTCAAAATTTGAAAAGTTTAGTTTGAAAAGTCTTCTGAGGCACACAGCATTACATTTCGGTGCATCAAAGGCTACTATTTTTCTTAGAACGGCGAATTCAAACATATTTATTTAGAGTGGCAAAATTTTTATAGTTTGTGAATACCAATTTTTAGTACTCAGTAACTTTTGCTCTGTAAACAATTTCTGTAATACACACATTTTTAAATTTTTTAAAAACACTTGTTAAATATTTCGCAAAACAAGTGTCTTTAAAAAATTTAAAAATGTGTGTGTATTAAGTGTGTTTCGCCAAGTTCCTAAGGCAGAAAGTGTAAAAAGCAATTTCTGTAAAGATGCAGCTACAGAATTTTTACATTTTGTATTAGCGAAGCAAAAACGAAGCAAATAATTATGTAATTCTTGTTTGTCAGTAATGCAATATGCAAACGTTTTTTATGAGTTTACGTATTCAGCTCAGCTCATAGTTCAATTATTTGTACCAAAAATTACAAAATAGTCCCTACTTTAAAGAGTCATTAGAAATTTGTAATTCTGCAATATTTTAGTAAGATTGTAGTTAGTACAATTTAGCAACTAAAATTTTTAGAAAATTGTAGTTAAAAATCAAATATTCTTTCTTCTAAAATTCAATTATTGTAAATTTTGAAACACCTGCAAATTATTAAGCAACTAAAATAAACTAAATTCGCAAAAAGTTAATTTTTCAAATCATTTCAGGCATTTCAAAATTTATAGAATTATTGGATTTATAAAATTCAAAATGAATAAAAACTTATTTTGGATAGGAACACTCTCGCAGCTTTGAATTTCAAAACTAAAATTGTTGACTAAAATTTAGTAAATACTTTGAAATTTTTATAAATTTCTAAATTCTGTAAAAATTTTGTTACATATTTATCTTTTAAATTTGAAATTCAGAATTCCTAAAAATTACTGGTTAAGGGATGGGGGCGTTTTCTACATCTACCTTCCAAGCTGCCAATCTACGGCCAAAATAGTGATATGTTCAACGTTGTTATCAGCAGATGATGAAACGAGATCTTCAAAATTAAAGAAGACTTTAAGTTTGTAATTCCTGTATTAGTCATTCAAATTCAGCAGAATCTTAGAATCTTGAGTTTCATAAATCCTAAATTTTTAGAATTACTACACATTTCGTAAGTATGTTAAATTTTAATTTCCAAAGATAAAATTAACTTCATAAACTTCAAAATGTTAATAAATGTATAAACTTCAAAATGTTGAAATTTTTAGTTTGTTTAAATTTTACTCAGTTTAAAAAAGTTTTTAGAAATATTTAATTCCCCAGCCAATATAGTTGATTTTATTTACCAATGTTTCAAAATTACTAAATTGTTGGAAGAAAACTGGATGTTTCTACATTTCACATGGAAATATGATTAAAAGCGCTTCAATCTACCGTTTTAAATTTTGAAATAAATCATTGTGAAATGTTGTTGTTGTCAAATATATTAAAATTTTAAATACTTGAGATTTCCGCGATTTAGGCTCAATTTTATGCGACATTTGGTCAAAGCTTATATTTATTATATTTGGCTTGGTTTAAAGAGCATAAAGCAAGTAACCATTAAATTATCTTAAAAACAGCTTTAAGTAATTCGTTTTCAGATTCTAGATTTATTGCTCTGTTGTTTGTTGTTTTGTGTTTCTAGGGTTTTTTTTGGAATATATTAGTGTCAAATATTATTTTTGTGAATAGCCTAAGAGAGAGAGAAATGTATTTGTTATAATTACAATATTTAGGCTTATTGTTATGCCACTTTTAGTCAAAGTTGAGACTATTTATTATGTTTACTTGTTTAATGGTCTTTATGAGCTTTTAAAGTTTAAAATAACCTCATTTACCAAAAAGTGCTTTAGTCGAATATTTTTCTATAAAACATGCCCCACGTCCAAATAAGTGCTAATATACTTCTACTAATTTGGTTTCGGTCTAAATGGGGTTGAACCTCGTGATTTACATCGTAGGCTATATTACCCAATCCGGAGTTAAATGCACACCCAAAACACAAATTCACAAAAATTCGTTCATTACGCTTCTTGTGCTCTGCAAAACTAAGTATTAAAAATGTTTCACAAATTGTATATGGACATCAAAATAAGTGAAATACCTAACGTACTAGTGTTGTAGTTAAAACGCCAGAAGTGTCTTGTTTTTGTTTATGTGACACAAACAAGTCCACTTGTATAATTCATACTGGTTAGGTGCATTAAATCATTACAATTTCCGTTGTTGTTATCAAAATCCTAAATATGACGTCATTATTAACAAATCTATTAAAATTATAAATATTTATGATTTTCGGTATTGAGCTGAATTTTGGCAAATTAATTTTCTTTCCAATTTTTTTTTTATTTTGTTTGTTTGGACAGGATCATTAGGAAACTAATTTATATGTCTAACAGGAAAGTGAACCACCTTAAAAATAAAAGTAAAAAGTGCAATTTGTCTTAAAAGTGGCCCATTTAAAGTTTTCTTTTCAATAAAGTGCTTAACATAATGTAGCTACTATGATTTTATCAATTTGGTTCCAAACTTAATGAAAATAGAAAAATAAATTATGAAAACAAGACCGTATAGTATAAATATAGTGAACGTCTTTTCTAGTTGACCAATCTCATATTTCTACAAGGAGGAAACACTTTTTTGTGACATTTCTCTTTATTTGACGGCTATAACAAATTTGGATATAAGGAAAACCAGCGAAATCCATTAATTCAAATTTATTTCAAGATGCTTCCAAATGTCCCTCTTAACTGCGCAAAGTCGTTTAAATTGCTAGATTACAAATTCTGCTGAACTTTTATAAATTTAACAAGTTCATGACATTGAAGTTAACAAATAGAAGCAGCCTGGAAAAAACTGCTTACAATTCATAAATAACAAAAATAAATGAAAAATTGTATAAGATTATGTATTAAAATACAATTTTTGCTTGAATCCATCTTAGACAAATAATACAAATGCAAATTTGTAAGTCAAAATAAAAAAATAAAGCATGTATAATAAAATGAAACGAAAATATGAAAATATACACCCGAATTTTGCATATATTGTTTCGGTTCGCTGAAAATGTCCTCCCGTAATAACCACCCCTTCCATAACCATCGCCGCCACTCAGCGTATCTTTCACACTTTACAAATTTCACTTCGCGCCTTGATAATTTTTAAATTTATAAATTATACGATTTCATCGTTGTCGACGACGATGACATACCGTCTTCTTTATTTCATACAATATAATCTCATGAATTTCAATGTCATTCAATTTAAAATTATTGTTGTTTATATATTTTGCTGGTAGCAAAATGAATAACACAACAAAATATTTTATGTTGTGCGCAAAGGTTATACTCGGTGGAAAATATAAGGCGAAAATTAATAATGACATTATTAGATTTGGAATAGAAAAGTGAATATAGAAAATGAGTTATAAAAGCAACACATATAGTATATACATACAATAAAGGATATGCCTTTTATGGCTTATAAATACAAACATAAATAGTAAAATATTTTTGTTGGAAGTTTTCTATTCTGTTTCCTTTCTACACCCGATTCATCATGACTGGTTAGTTTAGTTTTTGAATAATGATCATCGTATATACAAAATAAATATTTCTTCTCTCAATATATCGTTAAGTATTAACGTTTTATTGCTCGTTTTCTTTTCTCGTGTACCGTAATGGAAATTTTTAACATAAAAAATGAATTTCGGAAGGCAAGGCGCGCACACACACAAAAAAAAACAAATTAGTTTTTCTTTTAACGGAAAATCATTTTTTTTTTGTTATCATTGATATGGTTTATGATTTTCAATTGCCATTTATCACATTAAAAAAAAAAACCGAAGTGAACCGAATCGATCGAATACAGTTTATTAGGGTTATACGACGATGATAAAGCCATTTGTTGGTATGAATTTTGTAAAAAAATTTACTTGGGGAAAATTTTAATTTAATTCGTTTTTTTATGTATCATCGATTGATGATGGAAAAATGATATGACAGAAGGAAATTTGTGATTAACTTTAGACAACACTATTAAAATATTTTTTTTTTTTTGGAATATATGTATACAATGTATAGGGAAAAAATTTAATATGCCATTTTGTAGATCTATAAATCAAACCATAATTATACAGAATCGTATATATGTGTATATTTTCCATGGTTGACAATGTTAAAAATAACACCTCATATTTAAATTTAATGAGCAGGGTGATTTATTTTGACATAGCATGCTAATTAGCTAACTTAACACAATTAATCATAAAATAAATTACAAACAGCGGTAATTGTATTTTAATTCAAATGAAAGTTTGTATTTTGTAAAAAAACAGTATACAAGTTTTGCATGGCCATTAGTAGATTACGACAAAAGTAAAGTTTAGGGTGGAAAATTTATTTTTTAGGGTTAAAATTATCGAATTTTGCATCGTGACCTCTCCTCTAGAATAATCAGTTGAATATTAGTATCAAGTTTCAAATTGTTTAAGTAATAATTTCATTTATCGGAAAGACAAGATAGGATTAGTATAGTGAAGGAAAAATAGGAAAGATTTTCGTTGTCCAAAAGGTCGATTTCGAGCTTATGATAAAACAACTTAGTAATTGTTTAATAAAATTTACTTTTAAAAATTGTTTGATTTATAGTAACTATAATATTTTAATAATACTTATGAGAAGATCGATTCGCATTGCTCCTTCATTGGTTCTTTTTTGAAAAACTATTATCCAAGGAAAACAATTTTTTCAAGTAAATTATATTAAAAAATCACTAAGTTGTTTTATAAAAAAGCTCGAAATCAATCTTTCGGACAACAAAAATAATTTCGTATTTTTTTTTTCATTTGAATTCAATTTCATCTAGTCTTTCCGATAAATATAAATATTTATGAAAATGATTCGGAATTTTTAGCCTCGAAATTTTGTGGACCACCTACATAGCTGAGTGATTTTTAATAAAATGCCATTTTCTGTGAAATGTACAGAAATAATAGAGAGATGCTACTGTCAGGTTGGCGTAACAATTACACGTCCCAAAATCCACGGAAATATAAATCACCGCAATCGGAGAACAAATGGATATTTTGGACTTTTAGCCCCAAAATTTTATGGTATAGTAATAATCGAGACATAATATTAACTGCTGCCTCACAACCGCAGATGGAAATAATAGTGGTGAAATTTCTTACAGCTTTTCAGAAAAAACCTGCGGCACTAATGGGATTGTGTTGTCTTATGATCACTAAGGAGATTGTGTTGTCTTATGATTAGCAACTTGTCAAAAAAAAAAAAAACAACAAAATTTATTAACTATTAGGTGGCTAAAACTGTGTCGAGTCTATAATGCTAACATTCCTTTCCTATCCTTCGGTTTTGTTATATGTAAGGTGGTGTACGATGGAACCGGCGTATCCGGGAATCTTGCTGAGGCTTGGTCGTACATCCGTATCAATCATAAAAGCTCTGTGATTTTCAGTAAAATTGAATTGTCTATGAAATGTGTAGAAATAATCGAGAGATACTAATTCACATGGGCACAATAACTATACAGGTTCCAAAACCTAGTTAGTTTCACAATTTTTATCGAATCGAAGATATTTCAGTGGATTTGTTATTGATTTCAGTTGCACTTTTCTGAAACATTGATAACACTTATGTATAAGTAAAAATTTATCTGATCAGTTTCAAGTTCCTTTTTTAAATTTCTATCCTAGAAATTTCACCAAGATTTTAATATAAAGATTTGCATGAGGTTTATTACCTTTTAAGATGGACGCTTAGCTGTTTCTACAGAAGACCAAATATCAGTTCTTGCACAGTTGAACATTTTTGTGACATGCGATGCTATTATCCAACATAAATTTACATCACTTTATGCTATAAGCCTTTCTTCGAAATCTGTCTAAATATTATTTGGAACGGAACGGAATTTAGCTATAGCCATTGTTTTGAATTAGATGTAATTACTAATTAAATCGAATAAGCGATTCCGATGCAAGTTTTGTATCAAATAAAATATGCACTATTAGTATCGAGTACAATGGCATATGGCAATCAGCACCGTTTTTTTAATTAAAGTGCAATTACATCAAATTATGTATCGTGCATACCTTAATTTAAAATAAAAATGTTGATATAATTTAAAAAGAAATGGTTATTCCTTTTAGAGTTACAACTAAAATTAGTGTTGTACGGCCATGTGAGCGTTTAGCCACCTCGCACTGCGACCTAAAAGATCTTTTGTACTCCAAGCCCTGTTTAATTAAACGTCCAGTCAATATTCAGGCTCTTAATGAACCTGATAATACTGCCAGCGATAATACTATCTACTCCTAGATATTGCTCTTATAGCATTTACTTCTGCCAGAAAAGCGGTAGCATTGGGACTTCGAGAAGGCAGTCCCACTCCCGTATATTCCTACCCGTGCCTCGTCTACCGTTTTGATTTTACTCTTGCGAGTTGCTGGGAATATAAAATCGCCTGTAGGTCCCCCAACCTTACTACAGGAAGGCTAAATAAAACTGGAGGGTGCCAGATATCCAGAGCCCGCATACTTAGACTGATTAACCTATCAGCCATTCATCCTTCGGCATATGCTGTTCCACTTAGATTAGGGTTTTTTCTCAAGGTTTTCTCCGTTAGCGCCGTACTTTAGCCTGTCCCAAAAAGCCACATTCTGCCTAATGGTTTCAGTTACTAGTGGTTGCCGCGAAGAGGCAGTACGTACACTTGCGCCTACTGGAAGGTTACGGAGCTCGTAGATTAATCTACCAACTTTGGTCCCCCCTTAAATAGATGCCAAACCAGCTGAGCATAGACACCTAGCATTGACTAATAATATCGTGTTTTTGCTCTCCAAGATTTCTTTGGCTTCAAAATGCGAGTAATAATTAATATTCCTACCTTCATATGACAATCCCAGTAATTTGAATAATATAGTGGTTATTGATGTTCGACATCATTTATAAACATATATTTGTAAAATACCTACATAGGTAATAAAAATAAATTGTTTCTATTTTAAAAGGATTGCAGTCAGCGACAGATTACTAAACAGGCAGTAGAAGCGGTCGCTTTAGGACGGCTGCCTTAAGGGCCAACAAACTCGTTAAGTTACTCATCTCACTTCATTTTAAATAAGTTGCCATTTGCAACACATTCAAGATGTTACTCGGCAAACAAATACCTATATAATTAAAATTGGTTGTGCGCTTCTTGAATAAGGTATTTTCGGAAATAGCCTAACTTTAGAGCAGTTTTAATTTGTATTTTATTTGTAACAAAATTACTCAAATTATCCTGCATAAATACAAAAGCGAAAAAGACGAGTAGAACTTGACACAAATTGCATTCAAAAATATGCCGAAAAAAAAGCGGCCTAAAAGCTATTTGCACCAGGTCTGGTACATAAATTTCAATCATGGGAAGCTTTTCTGGTTTTTTTAAATATCTGTTTATTAGTTTCTGGCAGCAATTTTTCTTTTAGTATATTTCAGAAGGAACAAGCAGATGGCATTTACCGTTCTAGCAGTTGCAAAAGGAAATCATTATGCAATTCCAAATATTTCCGGCCAAAGTATATATCTCTGTTCGCCGGTTTGCTCGGTTCTAATCGGTCACTAGGTCCATTCTATACTTTAGAGCCTAAAAAAGTCGGAAAATAGTTTTAACGGTTTTTGAAATAATCAAAAGTTATCTCATGGAGCACACGAGTAATTATTTAATAAATAGGATGATGGAACAAACGGGATAGTTTTTTGTTATAAATATTTTTTTAAAAATTAACGATAATTCAATGTTTTATGAGGTAGATCCGCTAAACCAGTAACTAGGTCATTTCCAGTTATAAATAAATAGTTTAAATTGTAGTGAGGAACATATAAACATATCACAAATACAATAATATAAAAAAACGAAACTGCTAAGTTTTTCTCTTCAAGAGAGTTTTTATTTAATTTTTTTAAATCTTTAAATCCTTCTCGTTGAATTCTTAAAACTTTTAAATTCTTAAAATTCTTGAGAATCTTCTTTTAAACTCTTCTCCCATGTGGAAAGATATTTAAATAACATAAAGATATTCAAAAAATTTAAGAGAATCATTTAAAGATTTAACAGCATTTAACCAATCTTTTAGTTTACAGAATTTAAATAATCTTTAAGTTTCTGAAATTATTCGCTTTTAACTCGTTAAATTTTCGAAATATTTTAAAATCTTTAATATCTTTAAAGCCCTTTATTCTGTAAACTTCAAATTTTCTTTTTCTCGTTAAATTATTGATAATTTTTTAAAAACTTTAAATTCTTTAATTATTTAACTTTTTAACTTGATTCAATCTTTTAAATTTTTTTTTTTTTTGAATTCAAGGATTCTTTGAATGCTATAAATTATTTTTAAATATTTTAAATTCTTAAAATTTGAAGATTCTTTTGATTTGTAGAATTTCTACCTTGCTATCTTTAAAATCTTTATATTTTTAAAATCATCAAGATATATTTTTTCATCTCTAAATTTGTTAAATTTTTTAAATTTTAAATTCACGAAATTTTCTTTAAATACTTTTCCTAAAATTATGTGAAATGTAAAATTTGTTTAAATTCTCAAAATTTGCTAAATTCTTTAAAATTTAAAATTGTCTCTCTCCTTTCCTTTAAATTCTCTAAATTTTAAGCAGACATTGCCTTTAAATTTAGTGAGTTCTTTGTATCCTTTAAATTCATTAAATTTTTTCATTTATTTAAATTCTTTAATTTTCTAAATTTTTAAATTCTTTATCTGAAAATTAAGTTTCTTTAAATTCTTCAAATTTTATACAATCATATACTTTTTAAAATTCGTTCTAGAAAGAAAAATCGAGGAAAAAATTCAAAGATAAGGATTTAAGGAATATACAGAATTTAATAATGTAAGGAAAATTTTCTTATTTATTTTACATTTATAACCGATCTAAGCACATAGGCTTTTTTATCGTTTTAAAAAGAGTTGTAAAAAAAAGAAGATAAATGTCATACAACAATACAAATTATATAAAATAAAAATAAAAACTAAACATAAATAAAAGTTATGAGATTAAATTAAAATTAAGTGAGTAACAAAATTGCCTTAATTGAATGAACCATTAATATATTCAAGTGATAACTTTTTGAATAGATTTAGAGAATTTATTTCCCTAATTGATTTGGGAATTTTGTTCCAAAATGAAAAGCAACGAACTAGAACCGAGTTATTATATATGTTCGAACAATTTCGCGGTATGACAATGTGACCCGTTCTGATTGATGAAGTAAACTCAATCTTATCAAATAGATAATATTTCGATTCGAAATTTAATCAATTTGAAAATAAATAAAACCATCCTAAAAGTTAGATGGTGCATCAAGGACTGATTATGTCCAAGAACAGATTTGGCAAAATCTGAGACATGAACATAACGAAATGAAACTTGCAAAGTATGCTTAGTCGCTGCATCGCTGTTTGAATAAATTACATCGCAATAATTTATGTGCGGAAGAATAAGAGGTTTACCTAAATAGATTCTCAATTCAATGGAACATATGCGCTTATGATGTTTTAAACTGTACAGAATTGTATTAATTTTTCCACATACTTTAGATAGATCATTATTCCAGGATAAATTTTCATTAATTGTAAATTCTAAATTATTAACGTTTGCTGAAAAGGGCATCATTAGGTTATGATCAATGTAAACTGTACGTAGGTGAGTTTGATAATTTGATATAGTGTGTTTTGATAAAATTAATGCTTTACACTTAGATATATTTAAAGAAATGCCCTTTTCGCAGACCAACCGAGAATATTATCTAAATCTTTATTTAATTTTTCGATAATTGGCTCAATGTGGTTAATTTTCCCACTAATATAAATCTGGCAGTTATCAGCATAAAAATGAAATTTACAAAATTTTATATTATTTACCAGTTCGTTAAGAAATAGACCAAACAGGAGAGGTCCCAAAATATTGTACTACACCAGTGTTCTTCACCAGAAACCACAGCCCTATAATCAGACAATGATGTCATAAGTCTTAACGCAGTTGGTGAAAATTGATCCCATAACAAAAGTATTTGAATAAGTAAAACATGGTCAAGATAAGTCAAAAGTCTTACTGAAGTCTATAGAAGCACTAGAACAGCAAATCGTTTTTTTTTTTATCTAAGGACTGGCCACGATCACTAATTACATTAACCAAGGCAGTCGTAGTGCTGTGATATTTACAAAATCGAGATTGATGCACATTAATACAATTATTGTGGTTAGCAAATAACTGTATTTGGTCTTTTAAAATTGTTTCAAAAACCTTGGATATTAAAGGAGTAACGGATATTGACCTTAAGTCATTACCGCTTTTGACATTCTTTATTTTTACCAAGGGTATAACCAAGGCAGTTTCCAAGCAGTCATTTATTATGACTTTTATTGGAGTTATTACCAATGGTAAAAGAAGTTTAATGAAAGCAGGACGCAATTGATCATCCCCCATTGCATTTGAACTAATTTTATAAATGGCTTTACTAATATCATCGTCATCAACTACGTTAAATTGCAATAAACTTTCAGTACTGTCATAACATGAAAAAAAAAACTTATATCAGGCATAGGTAAAGATACCGAATTCTTAGGAATAGTTATAAAATTGAGATTTATGACGTCAGCCAAAAATAAACAATTTACATCTCTTTTCTTACTTTCAATTCCAATATCATTTAGCGAATTCCATAGTCGTTTTATTTTCATATTAAGGGCGCCGAAATAATAATCAATTTTAGCTTTACGTATTAGACAGGTGATCTGATGAACTTATGATTATGAAAAATCAAAATTCTCATTGCCGCCCCGGTGGCACAGTTGTTAGCATGCTTGCTTTAAGCCCCGGAGGTCCCGGGTTCGATTCCCGGCGGGTGATGAAAAAATCACGGCTGGTTAATGTTGGATCAATGAATTAATCACTCATTATCAGCGAAAAAAAAAAGAAAATTAGACAGGTTACGTTGTTGTGAGTAAAGCGGTGGCGGCTTAGTGAAATTGGGGTTGGAAACTTTTTATGTTTGGCAAAGCATCTCTCACATTGGCTACTGCCATATTAACCAGAATACGATTAAGTTGCGAGTTAAATAACAAAACCTTGTCCTTAGACTTGGTCATACAATTTAGCATACCCCAATTTAGCTCATTGTACTGAGATATAATTAAGTTAAAATCAATATTGTTGTAGTTTGGAATTATGGTAAATTTTAATTTAGCTTTCGGAATTTTAAAAAATTATCCATACAAATAAGGTCGTGGTTAGCTGAATAATTTAAAAGTTTAAAGAATTTAATCGTTACTCGTTTAATCTTAAAATTTGAAAGTTTTAAGTCTTTAAATCCTTTAAATTCTGTAAAGTTTTTGAATGCTTAACATTTTTAAGATTCTTGAAATGCTTTAGATTTTGTAGATTAATAGTTTTCTTTAGTTCTTCTAATTTTGCATTTACAATATTGCATAAATGTTTTCCATTTTTTATATTCTATAAATTTTTTTATTTCATTAAATCCTTTCGATTTCTTTAAAGACTCTGAACTGCTTTTCAATTTTGTAAAATCTTTAATTTAATATTGTTTAGTTCATTAAATTATTTTATGCTCTGTAGTTTCATTGAATTTTAAGAATTTAAAGAATTCAAAAATTCATTAAATTGTTTCATTTACCTTATTTTTTTTAATTTTCTAAATTGTTTAACCCTTTAATTTTTAAAACTCTCAAATTTTTTATATAATCTAAATCCTTAAATTCTTATATTCGGAAAATTTTTAAGAATACAATTTTTTAAATTCTAAATTAAATACAAATTTTCTTAATTCAATAAATGTGTAAGTTACCGAAACCTATAAAATCTTTAAATTGTGTCATTCCTTTAAATTCTTTTAATTTTTTAGTTTTTTAAACTTTTTAATTTTACTTCTTTTAATTTAACAATGCTTAATATTCTTAAAAATTTTAAATTGTTTAATATTTTTAAATTCACCCCTTTAAATTTTTAAAATTATTTATATTCTAAAAATGTTTAAGATTCTTTAAATAAAATTAATAATACAAAAGTGTTTAAGCCCCTTAGAATTTCATTTGTCTACAAATTGGTTAATTTTTCTAAATTCTCTAATTCTTTAAAATCCTAATTATTTTATATTATTTGGAATTTTTAAAACGTTACCTTTTAAAATTATTTAGATTCTTTAAATTCCCTATATTCTAATTTTTGAAATTATTTAAAATTATTAAATTTTTTTAATTGTCTTTAATTCTTTCTGTTTTAAGATTCTTTAATTTTTTCAATTTTATACATTCTTTAATTTTTCAAATTTTTTGCATTCTTTTAATTATGTAGATTTTTAAAATATTTCAAATTGATAAAGAATTCTCTTAACTTAATAACAAACTTAGAATTATTACACCAAGGATTTCCGAAAATCATGTCAAAAATTCGATATGAATTTCGAATTTATTTTATTGTTTTTGATTTTTTGTAGCAATGTTTATAGTAATAGCACAGATAAGAATAGACAGATGTGGATCTTGTATGGGCCATATTTACATTCTAAATTTCAATACCAAATTCTAATCCAATTCTTTTAGAGCAGGACGTACATTTCTATCTCTTTTTATCTTTTTTAACGTATGGCTATTTTGATTAAATCAAAGCAAACATAAACCAACTTCAAACAACATTTTATTTTATAATATATACGTCCTGCTCTAAATGGATTGGATTGAAATTTGGTATTGAAATTTAGAATGTAAATATGGCCCATACAAGATCCACATCTGTCTATTCTTATCTGTGGTCATAGATTTTAATCACTATAAACATGGTTACATTATACATACAACAAATCTTACAGTGAGGTTCTAAACACGAAAACTGTTACTATACCAAGAGGTAATAGTTGTAGTTACGACTATAAATATACATTTAAAATTATTTGGATCAAATCTATTTTCTGCAAAGGAAATCATACTATTTTTTGCTGAGCAGCATAATATACAGTGAAGTGGTGTGACAAAAAAAATGAAGGCTCCCGTTAAATGTTAGCTGGTTTTCTTTTAAATCAAATGAATCGTATAGTTTTTGAGTAAATTTCTAGGACAAACACAAACTATATAACAAATTGACTATCACAGTTTAGTTTTTTTACTTGAGAGAATAATTTGTTACTACTATATTAAATGTCATATATGTAGATCATAAAATAAACCATAATGCACACAAAATCAAAAGTAATTCACACATTTTTAAAATTTTTTTAAAAACACTTGTTAATTATTTCGCAAAATTACAAAAGGTTTAAAAAATCACTCGATCGATTTCGGCTTGTTAGGCCATCATCAGGAGTATCTACTAAACTGTATCTACTAAACAGTTTAGTAGATACTCCTGATGTTGGCCTAACAAGCCGAAATCGATCGAGTGATTTTTAAACCTTTTCTAATTTTGCGAAATATTTAACAAGTGGTTTTAAAAAAATTTTAAAAATGTGTGTATTAAGTGTGTTTCGCCAAGTGCCTACGGCAGAAAGTGTAAAAAGTAAAAAGTAATTGTTTCAAAACAAACTCTTTTTCAATCCATATCAATGTGTATCGCCTCTGCAAATGGTACATTTCTATAAAAGCCAAGATATGTGATATTTATAAGTTTAGACTCACAAAAATAATTAAGGCCTATTTCGCTACGGATAGAACCACTTAAGCTGTGTGAATGCAATATGTTGTAGGTAATTAAAAAAATTTTTATTTAAAATAAGGTAATAATTAAACAATTATGATGTAAGCAATTCTAACAATAAACTAAAAAATTAATTTAGATATCGATTTCTTGAAAGCTATACGCAAGGTACATTTTAATCAAAATATTAAATTAGAAAATGTAGGGCAGGTTACATGGGGAATTATTGGCTCATAGTAGCTGTAATTGGAATTTTCCGGAGGCATATATAAGTGGGATTGGAGGGGAATCCAAATTAGCTTAAACAATATAATCAACTCTTAAAAACTGTAAAATAATCATGCCATTTACATACACAAAAAAGCGATCACAAAAAATAAGAACCGCATCACATTATAATATTTTTTTTTACTTGTTCGGAAGCTGTCAAGAAGTATAAGTCGTACAGTCGCACTTTAAAATAATTAATAAATAAAATTTAATAAAGAATTATTGTTTTATTTCGAATAAAATACAAATTCGAGTGTTAATATTACCCACATATATACATATCATAGATATAAAATAGATATAAAATTCTGGTTTCCACTGTGGGGGGTATACAATAAAAAGTTACACAAACTTTGCTACAAAGAATATCACAGGCAATTGTAACTCAGTGACTGTGAACCGGTGAGTGTATGGCAATAATCTATGATAAGCGCTAACCTACGACGCTAATTTATTAAGGACTAATATTAAAAATTGCTTCTGAACATGAGTAAGTGTCATAAGTCGGGGTATAAATAACGCTTGCATGAAGCGAAAAGTGATTTGAAGGTGAAGGAGTACGACATAGAACGACATAGAAATCATTAACATTCCGGCTCTCTGTAGCAATTAGTCGTTTAGAGAGTATTCAAAGACTAGTTGCTTAGATTTAGAAAAATTAATTAGTTGACATTTCATAACATTCAACGATATAAAGCAAAGCAACCTTGATTATACAAGCCATAATCTAAAAAACGAAGCTTTTTTAAGGGAATTAGAAACGAGGAAAAAACCAAAATTTCCATAGTAAAACATGCAAAACATATGGGAAATCACTTTTTTTCCGAAGACAAATTTGTAAATGAAAACGTTGCAAATTCTTAATTAAGATTTCTGAAATATTTTCATAAATGTTTGAATTTCAACATATATAAATCTCGTTTAAGTAAATCGTTTTCATTTTCTTGTAATAACTGATTTATTTAAAGCAAAATATAAAAAAAAGTTCATAACAACAGCTTTCTGGTCAAATTAAAATAGAAAAGCTTACTACAAAACGTATGCATTAAGTCAATATACATAGATGGCAGTGGGTAGTAAACATTTTGAAAAATCGTAACAAAAATTGCGACCTGAGGAAATTTGAGTTCAAAAATTGTAGGAAAAGCAAAACAAATTCAGAAAATATTAAGAACGTGTCATAATTTTGTGATTAAACAATTTTTTTCGTATTTCTCTGCCAACAATTATAGACATCTAACGTACACTAGTAAAACTAAAGATACATTTAGCAAGTATTATTTTAATTTGTCAGAGCCAACTTTGATATATTTTTCAAAATGAAATTTCGAATAATTTTATTTTAATATTTCTGCAATTAATATTTACTTAATACTAATATACCCTTCTTGTATATTGCTGCTAAAGATATGTAGAACACTTTTGTATAAATATTTTGTAACATTTTTGCTGTTTTCATTGAAAAACTTGAAGCTAAAAAACACCGTTTTTACTATGGATTCCTATGGAAATCAGTGAAAAGTTATACCACTAAAAAAGCTTCTAAAAAATACGTCATAATGATTATGGCTCTATACTCTAGAAAGCTCTGCTGTTGTAGGTGGTGCAAAATCTTCAACAAAATACTTTCAAAAATAATCAGCAAATAAATTGCAGCTTATTACAGAATTAATAGATTTAGATCTTTTGTATGACATGGTCGATGATTAGGCTTGTAGTATTGAGAGATTCAAGAAAAGAGATCCAAGCATGCAGATTTCTTTCTGAGGTAATAAATGTTTAAATTTCTTGTGGAATTTAAAAGACCTGAACACTTGTATATACCAGAGATCTTGCCGAGTAAAGGACTTTTTCAAACAAACTTTGGTAACAAATTTATTAAGCCAAATACCTGATTGAATAAGGCAAATGAAATGTTAATACTCTCATTGGACAGGACATTGTTCCAATTCACTTTCGATAAAAAGTAGTTATTTGAATTGTATAGTCTTCTAAAATTATAAATACGATTATTACTATCAATGAAATTGATGTTACTAAAGTTTCATACGACAAGTCAAAATGGGATTATGAAAAACATTCGAGCGATTTTAATACTTTATGCGCATCAATATGTACTTAGCAATATTCCATTTTAAATGACATTCTTGTAATTGAATTTTGTGTAGGCTCCTTATCGGAAAATTAAACCTTAAACCAATAAAACAGCAACAATTTATATTTTTGGTTAGCTCGATAAGTAGCCAGAAAAAATTAAAAAACAAAAAAAATCCCGAAAAATGTCTATAATTAATTATTTTATAACTATTTGGCGAGTAGTGTAAATGAACCGTAAAATCTCATTTTTTTGTAAAATACAGAAGCATAAATTATCATCAATATTTTAGAAGAGGACGAGTAATTTATATAGATACCTATTATAATGTATAATGAAAATTCGAATAATTTTTCATCGTAAATTTTATTAGCAATTTAATTTTTAAATTAATCATTTAACAAACAAAAAAATAAATTTTTAATTTTTTTATCGCACAAACAGAAAAATTAAAAAGTTTTGTTTTTATCGCATATACGTACATAATTATGAATATAATGTAGTTAGCAATACTATGAAATTAGCATTATTCGGTTTTGGGGGTCTCGGGGGATTTTTAATTGAATATAATTTGGATTATAATGCGAGATTATTTTATTATCAATTGGCGTTATTTCTATATAAACTCGATTGTATATGGGGCTATACGAATTTTGGATATTTCAATTCAATTATTCAGTTTTGTAACAAATGAATATTTGTTTTCAGTAAAACACAAATAGTTTTTATGCTTTGTACGCGCATTTATCGCCATATCGTTGTCATTTTATATATGTAATGTAACGTTTTTGAAAAATAATACTTTCAATGTTCATTAGCTATGTAGTATGTGTGTAGTTTATTTACTAATGGGATGTTTAGCATGCGTTCTGAAACGGATGTTTGAAACTATTCTTGGGAAAATGGACATTGAACTTCAAAGATAATATTTGATATTTTGATACTATAAGCTTAATATTTTTTTAACTATTTATTTTGGTTTTGAAAGATTATTAGAAACTAACCAAAATTCTTAGTACTTAGTTTACATTGGCAGAAACCATTAAGATAAAAATAAATTGGCCCACGAAGATATTTCTAATATCAACTTAATACCATCGACTCATCTGCTTTAGTCTACGCCCAGCTAAAGGTTATTCCCAAGTAAATCAAATCATGTTAACAACAGTGTTAGCCTAGGTTCAAGCATTTTATAGAGCTTACTCACGATGTAAAAATTAGTCGAGTTAAAAAGGTAAATCTCGCTACAGAACACGCGTCCTAGTGCTAAGATTAAGAATCAAAATATTCTTTTAACTGTGTAATAACAACAGTAGATAATACCACATATGCTTAATGCTACGAACTAAACAAAAAAAATTTACAATGTTACAGAAATTCTGAAAATTTCAAGCAATTCATAAAATTGTAAGAATTAGAGCTTATAGTAGTTGTTGGAGTAGTACCAGAGCCTTCGAGAATATAGAGCTGAAATCATTCGTTATTATTCGTTAACAGCGTTTTAGTGGTATACCTTTTCACTATTTTCGTAAAAGGAATCCATAGTAAAATTGCTACGTTATTTTCAAGTTTTTCAACGAAGAAAAGACAAATGGTACGAAATATCTAAATTAATATAAAAGTTCGTCGATATATTTTGTGAATTTGTTGTGCTTTTTGATAATTTTTGAACTTGAAATTTTTCCAGCTGATAATTTTTGTTCCGTTTTATGAAACTTGTGCTGCCATCTATGAGATATTTATTCACTTATGCTTGCTACACGGCTTGCATTAAGCTTTTATTTAATAAATTTGAGCAGAGCGCTATTATGAAAATGATGTAAATGATGGTTTAAATAAATCAATTCAATAAAAAAAATTGTTTTCATCAAAAAACATTGTAAATTTAGATACCTGCCCAAAATTTTACGAAGTTAAATGTACCTTCGTTCATATTCTATTGAAATATAAATTCAGTTAAAAAATATGAAAAATTCAAAAAAAACTTAAATAGTTCATCATTTTCGTAAAAGTTGCGTCATGTTGCACCAACATTTATATATATGGCTAAAATGTATTTACACTTTTCCTCCTGTTTCTATTATTTTAGAATGTTGCTTTAGCTGATTTACATAATATTCAATCATTAGTTTTATCCTCTTCTTCCAAAAAAATAAAAATCCGAGGAAACGTGCAAATACACTTTATACATATACCTAAACATTTTATTTTTTGATTTCAAAATATTATAATGATGATGTTATAAATGTTGGTACAGCATGGTACAACTTTTACAAAAATGATGAGCTATTCCATTTTTTTAGATTTTCCAGTCTATTCATCATAAAAAGTTGTTTGTTACTGTTAATTGTTTTCAATAAAACTTTTTGAGTAGCCCACTTCATTTTAATTCAAGGAATTATTACAAAAATGCACTTTTGGTATAATTAAATCTGAATAAGCTATTCGAGAGAGATAAAAGTAATCTTCATTTTGAAACTTTAGTCATAAAGCAAATTTTCTCAAAATATTATAATTTATGTATAGCGTTTTCTCGAAAATCATTTGACTAAAATCAAATTATCTAAAAACAGTTCATTTAAAACCAATTGTTGTGACTGCACTACTGTACAGTTAAAATAAGCACACTAATGATTTATCATTTGCCAACATTTATGCATAGGTAAAACTTAGTGAAGTTTTTTTTTTTTTTCATGTACACATGTTTAAGAATTTTCTTTAATTATAAATAATTCTTCAAATTGATCGAAAAAGTAGCTTGTATAATTAGTGTGAAAACGTGCAAATGCAATACTCAAGTGACTGTAGCCCTTGATATGGCTCGGGCTGCAAATTTAACGTTCGTATTAGAACGCCGCGTTTTCTTCACTTGTTGTACAATATATATAATTGATATGAAAACATATTTAGTAAAAAACTCAAGCAAAGGGGAGGGGGTGGTAGTAAAGAAAAAAATTCATAATAAAAATAGATTTGAAATTCTGGTAAGAAAAGGAAAATCGCATACGACCAAAATGAACACCAATTACAAATGTTCTTGTAGCAAGAGCTGAATATAAAAACTATAAAAGTGTTAAGCAGATTCGGATAAATTATTTTAACGATACGCGTTGTAACAAATCGTACAGATTCGCGCCACCATCTTTTCAGCTGCTATGATATAATGATCAACATATAGTGCCTTCGTATAACAGAACCGCACTATTTCATTTAGTTCAAAGTGATCAATGGTGACAAAGCAACGCCGGTTTGCTTGAATAACTATAAATTAATGGCGCCTAACAATGCTACCTATATATGATTGACCGCAGTAATTAAAATTATTTTAAAATTATGTTCAATAGTTACAAAATTGAATCATTGAAAATTCACACTTACCACCTCAGAATTTGCTTCGGATGGTGCATTATCTTTTATTCCTTCAAATTCGAATGCCTTTAGATAGCAAATTTTATAGACGGTATTGTAAGTTATAAATTTGCTAAATGAAATTTCAAAATTTAAAATTTAATTTGTATTTCAGAATTATAAAAATTACATTTAAAATTTGATAATCTCTTTTAAATTTTTATTTGTAGATTTGTATAAACTGCAGGAATAAATAGGAAAATTATAGACAAATTTAAATTTGTGAAATTCGAAATTAAACTTTTGAAATTTGAGTTTAGAATTTTGGCTGCAAAATGGTATTCAAAACTCAATACAAAATAGAATCGGAATTAAAAGCAAAACCAACCACTCGTTAGATACTGGTTTATAAATTGAATTGATCAGATTGCTAACTTTATCTATTGAAATACAGAATTCGAAACTTTAATTACCATTAATATTTCAGAACCATTATTGGTAATTATAAATTACATAAAATATTCAAAATTTGTGCTTTAATTCTCAACTTTACGAAATTCGATTTAAAAATGTTAAATTCGGCTTTTAAAATTTTTTTAAATTATAGCATTTTTGATGAATGAGGACAAATGTTTTCAAAATTTAAATTTTTGCAAAATACATACATTATAAATTCCCAGAATTAGGTAATGAAATTTTTAAAGTTAGATTTGCTTGCATTTATAAGTCGAAGTATTAGCGAAAATTTTCAAATTCGATTTAAAAATGTTAAAATTGGATAAACTCCTATATTTATGTAAATTTAGGTCGAAATTGGACTTTTAATATTTTTAAAAATGGCGTTCAAACAAAAACAATCCAAACAGATTTACGAATTTCGTATTTTTCATAATTTTGTAATTTATTTTGAATCAAGTTATAGAAATAAATTGTTCATAAAGTTTCAGAATTTCACCAACTTTGTTATGATTTTGTAAAAGATTTGAAATCTAGAGGTTATAGAATTTAATAACTCTAAGTGGCACCCAATTCTGCTACCACCTAGTGATTGACTACAGTGACATTTTTAGGATCGTTAAATATTTTCAAATTATTTAAAAATTCGGTCAAATATTTACAAAATCTCAGAATTATCTTCGTTTTTTGCATTCTCTTTCTTCTTTAAAATCCGAGTTACTTTAGTGAAAGTTGTAAATTTTTTTAAATTTTAAAATGATAAGTAAACTTTCAAAATTCAACAAGAAATTAAATTGTAATTTCTAATTCAGAGTTAGTATTTATATTAAAAATTTGAAGTTTTCCTTTAAATTTAGATTTGTAGATTTAGCAGTATTTTTGAAGTAAAATTTAAACTTGTAAAATTCAAAATTAAACTTGAAATTTTGTTTAGAATATAAGTTGAACGCTAAATGTATTTCAAAAATATCGATTTCTGTTCTAACATATACTGCATTTATAAAACAGCTAAATTAACAGTGCTACAAATGTTAGTTTCATAACAATGATTTTAGATGACTGAGCTATGTTGTTAATTTAGCTGTGGTATAAACGCAGCAATAGTCTCCTTATAACTCAATTCACTTAGCCCAAGAAAATTCCAATTTATCTGCAAAATAGATCTCTGTTTCGCCGATGACCTCGTTTAACGCTAACCGCTTTCTGCAGACCCATTTTATTTTATTTGAAAATAGGAAGACGTCACAGGAGGGAAAATCTGGTAAATAGTCTATGAATATATTGCCGTGTGAATCCCAAAAAAAAGTAGCCATGACTTTATGGTCGATGACACCATATTTGCCTTTGACTGTGGTTTAATTTCTGGCATATAGTGATGGATCCGCATTTCATCAAGCGTTACATAACACTACATAAACTCGTTCGGATTCCGCTTATATTTATACAATCATGCCTTCCAATTTTGGTCCGAAATTGATTTTGCATTAGAGTTCAATATTCACTAACCGGTAAAGCTTGACTTACGCATTCAAGGAAAATTTGAAGATGAAGAGGACTTTATTCGTTCTATCAAAATTTCTAACGTGTTCTTGTCACATAACAAATAAATTGAAACAAAATATTTCATAAAATATGGTAGTTATTTAGTTTTAATACATCGGTAACCATATTATACTCTTTTATGCCCCTCCTCGAAATAATGGAGAATTCCACTAAAATGCCAAATCAAAAGCTACATTTAAGGAAAACTTTCGTTAGGACACTCAGATAGAGCTAATTACTTCGGTCTAAAAAGACCAAAGTATTGAAATCCTGTCAAAAAATTTGGTTGGTCCAAAACCACTTTTCTCGACGTTTTGAAAGTCCCCGAGTCTGAAAATGCAAAAAAAAAAAATGTCCGTCCGTCTGTCTGTCTGTCTGTGGACCCATGGTATCTCGTGAACGGCTTGTCCGATTTGGATTTTTTTTACGCCAATCTGTTTCTATGGTCAAGGCGGAGATTTGAAAAGCTTTTGGAGACTGTACGTCAAAGGGGTGGGGTACCTGCCATACGAATTGACCCAAAATACCTGCTTTTATAAATATTTACGATTTTTTTATACATGCTTATTTGATTATTGAATTGGGCATTGAATTGGGAATTGATTTGAAGGTTAAATTAGGGGTCAATTTGCGCGTTGAGTTGAAGTTGAGTTGGAGTTGAGTTGGAGTTGAGTTGGGGTTGGATTTGGATGTAGTGAATAGTTAACAAACTATTTATATGATGGAACTTGCCTATTTATCAACCGATTATTATGAAATTCAATGTGTATGTTACAAATGGGATTCCAAAATGAGTTTTGGATGAAGTTCTGGAATATGGCCAAGTAGGATGGAACTTGCCCATTTCTCAACCGATTACGATGAAATTCGACATTTGTATTTGAAATGGGATTCTAAAATGTTTTTTGGATGAAGTTCTGGAATTTTAAAACGATTTCTGGATGAAGTTCTGGAATATGGCCAAGTTTGATGGAACTTGTATATTTCTCAACCGATTATTATGAAATTTAATTTGTATGTTAGAAATGGGATTCTAAAATGAGTTTTGGATGAAGTTCTGGAATATGGCCAAGTATGTTGGAACTTGGCTATTTCTCAACCGATTATGATGAAATTCGACATGTGTAATGAAAATGGGATTCTAAAATTAGTTTTGTATCAGGTTCTGGAATATGGCTAAATATGATGGTGTTGTGTAATATTGTAACACAAACTAATTGTTGTATAGTATTTAAATAAAAACACAGACTACTGACCTATAAAATTATAAAGTAAACAACTCATATTTCAAAATGCATTCTTTAGCGGAATTCCCAAACAATAATAAATAAAAATAAAAAACAAATACATACGTAGACGTACATATTATGATAAAATTCACAATTTGTAAAATTAAGCAAATATAGTGCAAACATTTAGGGGAATTTAATAAAATCAATTACATTTTTTAATAAAAATAATATATGATGTAACCCAAAGTAAGGAAATGACATACATATGTGTAATATATATTGACCTAAAACAAATAAAATATGAGGAAAAGAAATTTTATGATAAACAAAAATAATTAAAAATATGAATATGGGGAAATGATTTTAGAATATCAGCAATTATATTTGTATATGTGTTGTTGTTGGAAACACACAATATTTTAGTATATAAGATCAAAAAATTGTAACAAGAATGGAGTCATTATTCAATAGTCAACAGTCAAGATTCGAAATTCAATAGTCATAAGTCAATATTCGAAATTCAATAGTAAACAGTCATATATATTCATTCATTACTCGTCATTCGTTATTCATTATTCGTAATTGGAGACACGGTTACCTCCTCAGAAAATAAAATAAAATTAAATAAAAAAGTAAGAAAATAACACAATTTTATCACTACTCGAGAATTTGGAAGCTGATTATTAACAACACCAACAAATTGGTAAGTATAACTAACCTAAATACAACAACTAACACTGAACAGCAGTTAGATGTCCGGCGAGTATTGTCAGGGAATAGGGGTAGAATATTCTATACGCTCACTATTTGACATTATTCAAAAGCTCTAACCACAATAAACACACTAACTCATATATTCTCCTGTGGAACTATTATTCAATAACAAACAATAGTTCCACCAACAATAAATTACGAATTCACTGATTTACACAAAATCATATATATAATACAGAATTAGAAAGTCTACTTATGTAATAGCACCCACCAGTGGCAAGCTGTAAGTAGTTTAGGGATTAGAATTAAGTAATTTTCGAATTACATTAATTACCGCGACAAATCAGATAGAAGTATATAGGTTTAATAATAATAATCAGTCCTCATATAACGTCCATCAACAAAGTATAATTCACACAGCATAATTATACAATATTCATCTGTAGACTAGAAACATAATTTAACTTAGCACCAAACATCAAACAATCTTAAACAAAAGACAATATTAGGTAGCACATACATACATAGACAATATATTTAGATATTACCATGAACACACATCTAGACATTAAAAGACAATCACAAATATTTTCACACATACAAATACAACATTGACCATTAAATATACAATATTGGCGCTGTAGCATACGCACCTATTGCAAATTAGTTAGGGTAGTTCATGGTAAACGGTACCATAAGCAAAACAATAGTAGTAACAGGAAAAAAGGATGCCATCTAACTGCATTTAGATTCACATGAATAAAGAAACAGATCCAGGGTTGATATTTGGTAAATCATCAAGAACACCACGATCTCCAACACCAGCGGAAAAAATTATACAAACTCAAAACACAGCTAACAACAACGCACCGACAGAGGTAAAAAAGAAAGTAACAGTACCAAAACCAATCATTATCAAACAAGAACCAGTAACCGAATTAATAGAGGCAGAGGCAATAGAACAAGCAGAGGCAATAGAACAAACAGACAAGGAGCAAAGCATCAAAATGAATCTACAACAAGTACAACAACAAATCGTGGCATGCGTGCAGGAATTCAATGGTGGAAATACGAACAAGAGATTAGACGAATTGAACAGGTTCATAGATTCAGCAGATATGGTCTACGGCATGTTAGGGACTGTTGAAGAAAAGGCGTATTTTGATAAATTAATAAAGTACATACACCAGGATAAGCACCAGGCAGATCAAAGATTATACACAACTGAAAGAAGTGTTACAGGGGATGTACATGGAGGTACGCACACTGGAAGAATTGGAGAAAGAATTCCACGAGGTTAAACAAAGATACAACGAGTCATTAAGAGATTACGGGTATAGGTTAAGTGAAGCTCTGGAAAGGTACAAGAGGGGTTATAGGACAAAATTTGGAGTAACAAAAATAGATGAGACATACCTGAAATACCTAGATACAAGTGCGGCACAAGTGTTCAAAAGAGGGCTGAGCAACAGTTTACTAAAAGAGAAAGTTATAATCAGTCGAGCAAAATGCGTTAATGAAATTCTAGAAGAAACCGAGGAGATAGAAAAGTTATTAGCGGCAATGACAAGCACAAAAAGCACGGAGCAAGTAACCAGCATTCCAGTACAATCATATAGCAGAAATCAACAACACTTAAGCCAAGTCATATGCAACTATTGTTACAGACCGAATCATACGTGGGACGTATGCAGAACTAGAGTATATGAGGAAAGAAGGAGGCAAGAATACCGACAAATGTCACAAAATAAGACACAATACCACCAGCAAGCACAACAACAACCAAGAATGTACCTACCAAAAACACAAGATATGAACAGATATATGCCAAGACAAAATAGAAGTTTTCAACAACCCATGAATCACAGAGAAGAAAATCACCAGAGTATGATGCAGAACCATGAGAAACCATACAGTAGCTACAGACAAACCATGAATCAAAATTACGTCACAAACAGACCAACAAAGTATTGTTCGCATTGCAAGACAACAATAGGGCATACTTTTGAGGAATGTAGAAATAAATTAAGAACAAATCAAAATTACACTCAGCCAGGGAAAGAGTCAGCAGGAGGTAATATAGAGAATTTATTTGAAAACATGAAAATCAGCACAATGATCACACGGCCACCAGACAAGTACCAAACAGATTGTAGACAAAGGCAGACGCAACTCCAGGAAAACTCCAACGGATCCAACCAGCTGTAGGAGAGCCGCTGCGATTGGATCCCACAAACAAAAATAGACTTCAAACAAATCAAAACGGACACGATTATGCACTCTCCATGGGTACCATTCCTGAAATGTACCTCAAAACAATAACAACCCCAAATATCCAAATGTTAGAGAAAACCTACGAGACAAATTTATCGAACACAGATGTTTATATAGATTTGACGAAAGTAACCTCTAACACAGAAACAGAAAATCAGCAAGAAAAAGCCGTCACCAGACTGACGCAGAATACAGACAGAGAAAATAACGAAACACAAACCGTCTTCAACAAGGCGCCAGAGCAAACTGGAACCAAACCACGTTTAGTTTTAGAAACACAGAGACAAGACTCTCAAATAATGAGCCACGACGCTCCACGATTAGTTTTAGAAACACAGAGACAAGACTCTCGAAGAATGAGCCACGACGCTCCACGTTTAGTTTTAGAAACACAGAGACAAGACTCTCGAAGAATGAGCCACGACGCTCCACGTTTAGTTTTAGAATCACAGAGACAAGACTCTCGAATAATGAGCCACGACGCTCCACGTTTAGTTTTAGAAACACAGAGACAAGACTCTCGAAGAATGAGCCACGACGCTCCACGTTTAGTTTTAGAAACACAGAGACAAGACTCTCGAATAATGAGCCACGACGCTCCACGTTTAACACAGAGACAAGACTCTCAAACAATAGCAAAAAAGCAGTTAACGAATAAACAAATAAGCCATAACACTTCGCAATTTAGTTTAGAAATACAGAGACCAGACTCTCGACCAATAGTAGGTAGACAAACAGAAAGCAAAACTATATTAGTCACACAATCAAGCACAGACATGTTGTATCAGACTCAAATACAAAGACAAGATAGAAGAAGTTTTTTAGATAGCTCAACACAGGATGACTACCAATGCGACACAGGCATGTTAGGAAATTTATTTGACGAGACACAAACTAGAAAAATCAATTTAGTATCAAAGTACAGTAGTAGTAGGGACATGATATCACCACAAAATTTTAAAATAGAGAATAGTGACATACCGACTACAGGTATAGGGTAAACAAAAAAGACTATAACTAAACAGTTTCATACCTAGTAACATTGTAGATTAAGTAGTAGTAAGATAGCGTAAATAGTAATCCTAATAATAATACAATACTAATAATATTATATACTGAAATATGGTAGACCACAGAAATCACAACGGGCAATTTTTAATAGAACCAAACAAAATAAATCAAATAGGACCATATAGAGTGATAAATTGCGACACACCAGTAAATACGACAAGATTAGTAAATAATAGAAAAGTTAGAGTCCACAACAATAGATTAATTAAACAATAAATTAGGATAACTACGACCAAACAATAACTTGCCTATTAATATAGTTGGATAATAGCAACAAGATAGCGTAAATAGTAGTTCTAGTAATAAATAAATAGAATAGAAAAATAGCCCAGACGGACAATTCTTAATAGAGTCCAACAAAATAAATTAGCGACATTAACAAACGCAAAAACTAGAAATATAAAACACTTTTTCCCTCATGTATAAATCACTACTAACAAACATGAGAGAACAAGAAAACCAAATTCGGCAAACACTCAAAATTCAAATTCTACTAACCAAAACAAATTAAAAATTTCTAAACAAATTAAAATTTCAAATTCTAAAAAAAAAGAAAAAAATAAGAACATATTAGTTAATATGTAAATTAATATAATTGTTAATCTAAACTAAAAGACAAATATTGTAAAATTAATTCTCACTCACATTTTATTTTAGAAAATTAGGATAACATATGTACGTATATCCATAAATAAGAAAATTAAATGAACAGATTCAAAGTAGTAAGAAATAGAATTAAGACA
This sequence comes from Tipula helvola, assembly GCA_963556165.1. Taxonomy (NCBI): domain Eukaryota; kingdom Metazoa; phylum Arthropoda; class Insecta; order Diptera; family Tipulidae; genus Tipula; species Tipula helvola. Next base: position 88,067,174 of record OY744483.1, on the reverse strand, counting down.
ATATAAAAACTACATAACATTAAAACACACAAAAACTTAAATGCAATTAATTAAACTAAGTAAATAAAAACAGAGTTTTTCCAAATTCAAATAAATCAGAGTAAAAAGAAAATTTTTTTAGAATTAAGATAAAATAAAAAAAATAGGAAAAAATGGGAATTTATAAAAGAAAAAACAAATAATTAGCTAGAATCATACTAACTTAGAATAAGAAAAGCGCAAACTTGAACTAACGACGAATAACGTAACGTATGACTACACATCAGAGCCTAATCAAACAAAGATAGGTGAATCTCAAACAAGTATTGAGATGAATAATTCTGCAAGTCACAAAGCAACAGAGGACGATGTACGACAAACAGGCAACAACAAAATAGAGTCAAGGAAGTGGAATAGGAAAATGAAACAAACACTAGTGAGAAATTCAACAATAGGAGTAACCAAAGGTGAATCACAACCATGATCATTAGGGAAGACCAAATAGCTGAAAATCAATGTTAATAGATGAATAAGCAGCAGTAAATAATAATAATAACACTAATGATAACACCAACAATGTTACGGTGGTAATAGATAAATAAATAATAATAATAACATTAATGATAACACCAACAATGTAACGGTGGTAATAGATAAATAAAAAATAATAATAACACTAATAATAACATCAACGATAACGCGACCAATAACATAAATAAAAGCCAGTGATAATAATTAAAACCATAAAAACAATAAAAACATAATAATGAACATAATAACACTGTAAACATATCAAGAAATGACAAAACGCGGAACAGTCACACAAGAAACAAAAGCAAAAACCACGCAAAAAACATAGTAAAACTAGTGAAAAATCAACCAGAGACACGGAAACCAAGACTCTACAACCCGGACAAGAAAAATTGTGACATACATCCACGTGAGAAGACATCATAGTACAACAAAAAACATCTTTATAAGTTCAAGTAAAAAATTAAAACATAATATACTAACATAGAATAAGTAAAACATATTTCATAGAGTGAAATTTCCCTTCTGAAAATTTCACTACCCGAAAGAGGAAGGTGTTGTGTAATATTGTAACACAAACTAATTGTTGTATAGTATTTAAATAAAAACACAGACTACTGACCTATAAAATTATAAAGTAAACAACTCATATTTCAAAATGCATTCTTTAGCGGAATTCCCAAACAATAATAAATAAAAATAAAAAACAAATACATACGTAGACGTACATATTATGATAAAATTCACAATTTGTAAAATTAAGCAAATATAGTGCAAACATTTAGGGGAATTTAATAAAATCAATTACATTTTTTAATAAAAATAATATATGATGTAACCCAAAGTAAGGAAATGACATACATATGTGTAATATATATTGACCTAAAACAAATAAAATATGAGGAAAAGAAATTTTATGATAAACAAAAATAATTAAAAATATGAATATGGGGAAATGATTTTAGAATATCAGCAATTATATTTGTATATGTGTTGTTGTTGGAAACACACAATATTTTAGTATATAAGATCAAAAAATTGTAACAAGAATGGAGTCATTATTCAATAGTCAACAGTCAAGATTCGAAATTCAATAGTCATAAGTCAATATTCGAAATTCAATAGTAAACAGTCATATATATTCATTCATTACTCGTCATTCGTTATTCATTATTCGTAATTGGAGACACGGTTACCTCCTCAGAAAATAAAATAAAATTAAATAAAAAAGTAAGAAAATAACACAATTTTATCACTACTCGAGAATTTGGAAGCTGATTATTAACAACACCAACAAATTGGTAAGTATAACTAACCTAAATACAACAACTAACACTGAACAGCAGTTAGATGTCCGGCGAGTATTGTCAGGGAATAGGGGTAGAATATTCTATACGCTCACTATTTGACATTATTCAAAAGCTCTAACCACAATAAACACACTAACTCATATATTCTCCTGTGGAACTATTATTCAATAACAAACAATAGTTCCACCAACAATAAATTACGAATTCACTGATTTACACAAAATCATATATATAATACAGAATTAGAAAGTCTACTTATGTAATAGCACCCACCAGTGGCAAGCTGTAAGTAGTTTAGGGATTAGAATTAAGTAATTTTCGAATTACATTAATTACCGCGACAAATCAGATAGAAGTATATAGGTTTAATAATAATAATCAGTCCTCATATAACGTCCATCAACAAAGTATAATTCACACAGCATAATTATACAATATTCATCTGTAGACTAGAAACATAATTTAACTTAGCACCAAACATCAAACAATCTTAAACAAAAGACAATATTAGGTAGCACATACATACATAGACAATATATTTAGATATTACCATGAACACACATCTAGACATTAAAAGACAATCACAAATATTTTCACACATACAAATACAATATTACACAATACAATTACAATAATTAGATTTACAATTACAATAATGGAACTTGCCCATTTCTCAACCGATTATGATAAAATTCGACATTTGTATTCAAATTGGGAATCTGAAATGTGTTTTGGACGAAGTTCAGGAATATGGCCAAGTATGATGGAACTTTGCTATTTCTTAACCGATTATGATGAAATTTGATATATGTGTTGGAAATGGGATTATAAAATGATTTTTGGATAAAGCTTTGGAATATGGCTTTGTTGGATGGAACTTAGTTATTCCTTACCCGTTTGTTATGAAATTTGACATGCGAGTTGTAAATGGGATTCTAAAATGAGTTTTTGGATAAGTTCCTGGAATATAGTCAGTTAAACGGTTAGAAGTATCAGTATAGTTTGTTATACTATTTTCGGTATAAAGTTCTAGAATACGATTTTTCGTTTTAAATTGGATGCCTGTACCCATGTTATTGAAGCTTTTGTCTGTTGTTGTATAAGTAAATATAATTTGGTTAAAATAGAAATCAATAATGTCAAAACTGTCACACCAACTTTATGACATTATTGAAGATACCAAAGATCGAAGTTCTGATCACCTCGTGAGGTTTCAGCTCTTTATATTTTTCTCAATTCGGATTGTGTAGCAGAACCAAATCACCAAAATATTCGTTTGTAGGTCTAGTGTAGACATGTTGTTTGGTTTCAGCTGCTCGAATAAATTAAACATTAGTTAATAATCTAATTATTCGATAATTATGGTTTGCTGTTCATGATCGAAGACGTGCTCATATCATCGTCTTTGGATGTTTCTGGTTCAACCATGTCAGTGGAATGGGATCCTGATTAGCGTATTTCGATACCGTCTCTGACCCACAGTGTGTTACACAAATTACCGTTCTTTTACGGTTAATTACAACAACGGCTGCAAAGAATACGTGGTAAGTCCCCAGAAGCTTGGAAGTTAGATGATGCTAGATTTGTAAAGCAACATATGCACAAACATAAAAGTTAAAAAGATAAATGAGATTTACTTGTTCGATTGACGCCGAAATACGATTGCTTTTTCATAGAGAGGAAACAGATCAATCTCATCTAAAACGACATTAGTTTGTGTGAATTTGATTCATTCTATCAATTGTCCAGATTAATTAAAATTTCGAAAACTTTTTCTTTAGACGGAATGTTTTTGGGCTTTTGGTTATCTTTTAGATTTTTAGTTAGTCTTATTATTTAATTTAGATAATCACAAGAAGATTGTGACAAATAGTTTAAATATACAAGACCATAAATTCTTCAGGTATCCATAAAGGATTTTAAAATCATTTTTTAATAATAAAATTAATTGGATTCAACTAAATTTAATCAAGTATAATGATTTAATTTGATTGGCTTGAAGTTATGAGTACAACAAAAAATAATTACAAATTTATATTATTTATAACAAATATGAATTATCCCACCATTTTAAGAAGGAAGAAAATCGGACTCAGAACGCAGTATGTGCCACTTATTAATAGAAAGAGAGGGTGACAATAGCATGATCTATGATTTTTTTATATATTTTATGTATATTTATGTTTCTGGTTTATTACCCGGGTAATCGGGTAACCCGGGTTTTGAAAAAATTAGTACTCGACTACCCGGCTACTTTGAAACTCGAGTAATTTGGATACTCTAATTATACGTATGAAAATTTTAGCAAGAAGCATTGTTTGGTGGCTTAATATGAACAAAATTTTGAAAATAAAATCAAAAGTTGTGTTGTATGTTCAAGTACCCAAAATGTTAGAAAATAACCTATAAAGTTCAAATGGTATTCGGCGCAGAATCCTTTCGAGAGGGTCTTTATAGATTTTTTGATTTTAATAACCATAAGTTTTAATTTTTGTCGATGCTTATTCAAAATTTATAAATATCAAACATATGTTAAAAACTACGGCAGAGTTAGTCATTAAAGAGTTAAAATCAATATTTAAATATTTTTAATTGGAGAATGCGGTCCTCCATTTAATTCCAAAGTACATAATAATTTTTATGTTGTCTATAATATAGAGTTTCTACATTCACTTGCTTACAGCCCTGCATCTAATGGGTTGGCTGAAAGGGGTGTACAAAAGGTGAAGGCATATTTGAAGAAATTTTTAATACAATCAAAGAAAAGGCTTTCCATTAAATAAAAATTAAAAAAATTGATTTTTGGGTATAATAACACTCCATTATCTATTACTAAGTACTAATTCTATTAATAATTTAATATTTAATTACAAAGTCCGAACAATACTTAATTCTATTTATCCTAGAGTTGAAAATGAAAATAGGGCTAGTCTTAAGGATTGTAATAATACAAATTTAAGACAGTTAGCTTTAAGTTTAACGAAAATTATCAAAAAAAAAAAAATTGAGGAGAAAAATATTGACGAAGTTAAAAGATTCAGTGAAGGGCAAAAGGTCATGTACCGGAATCATTGGCGAGATTTCTTTAAATTGTTACCAGCCAGAATTTTAAAATAATTGAGTAATTATATGTATATATTTAATTAATGAAAGAACCGTTGTAAGAAGAGTTTCAGGCCACCAGTTAAAAAATTCATCATTGGAAGATGAATATCATCCAGCGAGTCAGATTGTACCTATGTCGAGTGTAAAAGAACGAGAAGCTCGAGCGTCAAAATCAACCCAAAGGTAGAAGACGGAAATTTGTTAAGAAGATAGTTACTAATTAAAAATAAAAATAATTTTGTATAACATCTAAGTTAAGAGTGTACGTCAATTCTTGTAAGAAAAAAAAACAAGAAATTTATTAAAAATGGGAAGATGTAATCCACTACCATAAATTAGGAGATACTAATAATAATAAACAGTACCTGTACCTATATTCAAAACAATGATTTTCTAATGATAGAATGAATCAGTCTATAAAAAGTATTTACCGAATTAAAATACATATATAGCATAAATTGTCAATATACAGTATAATAAATAAAATGTTTTTGAAATACATTATAAAGGTGAGCTAAAACTAAACATTATCTAATTTTCGAGAGATTTTCTTGAACTGTGATTCACTAAACAGAATTTCTAACTCAACCATTTCAAAAGTTAAAAGTTCTTTATTTAAAAATAATCTTATTGACAATTTCCATTATCTTAAAAAAAATTAAGGAAATTAATTCTATGAAAAAGCTCTTTTAATCCAAATTTACACTCTAGACAATACTGAAAGTACACAAAGAAAATTTGTAAAGTATATCCTAATTGAACATAACATAAATTAACACAATTGAACACTTTCGTATATTATGTTATGTATGTATACATAAAAGCTTATATTATGTTAATAAAACAATTTTTTTTTTAAATAAATTGAAAATTGCCTGGAAAAACGATAACTTTAATTTTCCTTGTGAAATAATAATAATAATATTGTATAATGTACACTCGTACACATACGTATTTTTTGTTGTTGTTTATTAAATAAACATTCAAATAATTACTTTATACAAACTCGTATTATGTACATACGTATATGTACCAAGAAAACAAAGTTAAGTTAAAAGAAAATTCCGTTACTTATGTATACGCAAATACAGCATGTATATTCGTGTGTACACTTATATTCGTATAAATAAAAGTAAACAGAAGCATAATACAATTTTATTATTTTTACATTAAAAACATAACAAAAGGAATAACATATCTAAATACATAACCTTTATGTATTTTCTATATGCTCATATATATCTTATGTACGCAAAAAAAATATTGTCTCTGTGCACTACATACTCGTATATGTTATATGATGATGAAATTTTATGTACATACACCATAAACAACATTCAATTTATTGTTGTAGTCATATTTTTCCTTATATCTATACCTACTCGTACACCAAGTATTACAGCACACAAACTTGGTACATACGTATATAAGTATGTACACATATGAGTACAACAATCGGCAAATAAATAAAAACATTACTTCTTTAAATTAACTTTAAGAAGCGAATTAAAAATTAAATGTATTTGCCCGACAGGCACGTATTATACAATTTTAAGATAAGGGTTAAAACTTTAGATATTTTCTTTTAATCTTCTTACAGGTATTACAAAATTTTACGTTAAATTACGTTTTTATTAACGCAATTGAGGTGGAAGGGTAGAAATATATTTTACGATTTACTGTTGTTCGATGATGTTAAACATTTAGTATTTTATCTTGGTTTTGGTTTAAATATTTTTTGTAAACACGTTAATTAGGGGTGCTACAATTTTTTTTTTAATGGAGCTACCGTATATTGTATAAGTCATTTCAAGCATTGTAGTGTTATTCATTACATAAACAATTTGTGCTTCCGTCTAAATTTTAAAACCAGTAACATAATTTAACGAGAAGGATAAAAATGCGACAAATAGGGAAATAATGAGAATTCTAATCGAACAGCCAGAGGAATTTTCTTTATAAATGTAAAAGGCTTTGAAAACCAAAAATGCTTTATTTCGGAGACTCTGACAACCATGGAGTAATCACAGCACAGCTAACACTTCGAACAACGACACCACTTTTAAAATCTCGATGTTTAGTTTAATTTAAATTTCCAAATTTTGTGTACAGTACATTTGTCGGATGCATTTTAAATAACCTGAATCATTACTGACACATCAACGAAATTTGTCTGAAAATGGGACGTGTTACAATCATGAACATTTGACCTATTAATCATATGATTGGTACTGTTGGTTCGAGTGTTTCCCTCAGAATGGTTTAAGTTAGAAATAAGAAACTTTGGGACATCAATCGTACAGGTACCTTAAAATCATATAGTGTAAAGCTAAAAATTCCTGCGACGTACATTTGTTGTTGGTCTACAATTTATTTACTTCAAGAAAACGAACAAAATTTTTCGGACGCTCTGGTTTTTGATTTGTGGTGTGGTACTTTAATTCGGTCATTCATTAATAACAGCAAACTATCGAGTACTTCTACTTCCACAAATGTTTCAAACATCCAATTTAATAATATTCTACATATTTATGATGTGTGCCTCAGGTCACTTTTTTGACTCAATTTTCGATTTTTCTAAATGGTTAGTTATAGTTCATACCAGGATGATAGCATTTAGTTCAATAAGACATGCAGTTGTGAGCCAAACATTTTGGAAAAAATTTCAGCGTTTTCCTGGAGTTAAAACGGCAAATTATTGAATAGATTTTAATGGCAGGAACGTGAATCTAAAGTTTTAAGGGGATTCCAGCTCAATTTGCCGGAAAGATTACGGCATTATTCGGAAAATTTTTGAAATTTTCTTTATATTTTTATTTATTTAGACATTTTCCAAAATATCCAATTCTAAGCCACCTAGAGTTCTCTTTTTTTAGTACGAGGGATAAATAAGTAATCTAACTAGACCTAAGTTTGTGCTCCATAATCTATATTTAAACGGGAAAATGACAAATCAATTACTCCGAGTTGTTTCCCAGTCGGTTGATCATTTTTCAGAACATCCGCAAGTCATATAATAAACCCATTTACAATCATCATACAACCCGAGTTTCATCCCAATCTTAAGTAAAGGCTTAATTTCATGCAAATTCACTATTTTCTAGAACCAGATGTGGTCACAACTCAAATGGGTATTCCGATTATATCATATAAGCCTAATTTCATCCTAATTGATTAAGAAGTTGGATAAATATAGTTTAATTCCAGTCAAATTAGTCATTTCCCAGAACCAAATCCAGAACTAGTATTATAATCCTATTTGCATCACACAAACTTAGTATAATCTCAATCGGTTGAGAAATTGCTTAGACTCAAATTGGCATTGTTCCATCCAAATTAGCTATTCTCCAACCAACGACTGAGTTCTAAGAAAGAAACAAAAACGCAGCAACAATAAATAGGAAAAATAGAAAAAGGCACCTGCGGGTATAACGGAGGACCCCTGAATGACCTTTCCCAAAACCCCCGCTCATCAATTTTTAACAAAATCGTTACAGCCGTTTCCGAAACCCTTGACACACACAAACAAAGATATAAATAAAAATACAATTTTATGACATTTAAATGTTAGAGAATGTTTAGGTAATCCATAATCCTACAGAATATGAAATTATTTTTCTCTTTCCAGCTCTTATTTAATCGAAAGTTAACTCAGAGTAGTCATGATCGGTCAAATAATTCAGCATCAGTAAAGTTTCATTCCAATCGTTTGAGAAATGGCTTAGTTCCATTCAAATTGGCCAGCTTTCATAGCTCAGGCCTTGTTCCATTCAAATTTGCCATTTTTATTATATAAACTGAGTTGCATTCAAATTGGTTGAGAAATGGCTTAGTTCCACTCGAATTGACCATTTTTCAGAAACTCATTTTCGAACCCCATATGGCTTACTTCCATACAAATTAATCATTTTCCAGGACCAAATTTAAAACTCATAATGAAATCCCATTTTCATCATACAAACTAAGTCTCATTCCAATTGATTCAGAAATTTCTTATAGTTGTATTCAAATTTGCTATTTACCAGGACTACAAATAGAACTCTTATTGGGATCCCAATTTCCGACTAAAAGCAAAGCAACCTTGATTATACAAGCCATAATCTAAAAAACGAAGCTTTTATAAAGGAATTAGAAACGACGAAAAAACCAAAATTTCCATAGTAAAACACATAAAACATATGGGAAATCACTTTTTTTCCTAAGACAAATTTGTAAATGAAAACCTGGCAAATTCTTAATTAAGATTTCTGAAATATTTTCATAAATGTTTGAATAAATGTTTGAATCTCGTTTAAGTAAATCGTTTTCATTTTCTTGTAATAATTGATTTATTTAAACCAAAATATAAAAAGAAGTTCATAACAACAGCTTTCTGGTCAAATTAAAAAGAAAAGCTTCCTACAAATCGTGTGCATTAAGCCAATATACATAGATGGCAGTGGGCAGTAAACATTTTGATAAACCGTACCAAAAATCGCCACTTGGGGAAATTTAAGTTCAAAAATTGTAGGAAAAGCAAAACAAATGCTCAAAATATTAAGAACGTTTCATAATTTTGTAATTAAACAATTTTTTTTCATATTTTTCTGTATAAATCTGAGACATCTAACGTACACTAGTAAAACTAAAGATAAATTTAGCAAGTATTATTTTAATTTGTCAGAGCCAACTTTGATGTATTTTTCAAAATGAAAGTTTGAAAAATATATTTTAGGAATAATTTAATTTTTATATTTCTGCAATTAATATTTACTTAATACCAATATACCCTTCTTGTATATTGCTGCTAATGATATGTAGAAAACTTTTGTATAAACATTTTGTAACATTTTTGCTTTTTTCATTGCAAAACTTGAAGCTAAAAAACACCAATTTTACTATGAATTCCTATGGAAATCAGTGAAAAGTTATACCACTAAAAAAGCTTCTAAAAAATACGTCATAATGATTATGGCTCTATACTCTAGAAGGCTCTGCTAAAAGCCGAGTTTCACCAAATTTTTTTTTTTTTTTTTTTTTTATTAAATGCTGCCAATGGCTTTATTCTTGAATCTTTCTACATAAGAAACTAACAAGAAGTAATCAAATCTTAAGCTAAAATTATTACATATTTTAAGTCTTAACCAATGTTAATACTTATTGTTGGTGCTCACAATTTAATTAATTTAGATTAGACTTATACATACATATGTATAACATCAACATTTAATAAATGTACAGGTTCACAGGTTCATCAGTCCGAGTGGATCTGTTCTTTTCAGTCGCCTAAATCGTGGCTGTTTTAATATATCCCTGGCCAATTCGTTGGGATGCGCTTCTAGTTTTGAATAATATTTAGAACTGAATTCTTTAATTGTTTCTTTAATGGTTTTAATCCCAAGGTCATAATGTATATTACTATTTCGAATGTACCACGGAGCATTAGTAATACTTCGAAGTATTTTCGCTTGAGTTCGTTGCAGGAGCTCTCTGTTTGAAGCGCTGGTGGATCCCCATAACTGAATACCATATGTCCATATGGGTTTGATTATCGCTTTGTACAGTAAAATTTTATTGGCTAATGACAACTGAGATTTCCTTCCCATTAGCCAATACATTTTGGAAAATGTCATTTTTATTTGGTTGCGCTTAGTTTCAATATGGGTTTTCCACGTTAACCTTCTATCCAGGTGCAAACCTAAGTATTTGACCTTCGTTTGTTGAGGAATATTTGTATTGTTTAATTTCACTGGTGGGCATGTGCGTTTGTTCAGCGTGAATGTGATGTGAGTTGATTTGTTTTCGCTCACTTTTATTCGCCATGTCTTTAGCCAGTCCGCGATTTTGTTTAAATGATTCTGCAACTCCTTTGAGGCAATTTCGGGATTATTTTGTGACACCAGGATGGCCGTATCATCGGCAAATGTTGATATTGTTACTTTGTTGGTTACAGGTAAATCGGCTGTGTACAACAAGTATAATATTGGCCCTAGAACGCTGCCTTGCGGGACACCTGCATTAATATCATTTAAGCAAGTAGTTGCGCTATTTTGTTTGACAATATATTGCCTTTGAATAAGGTAGTTTCCCAAAATTGAGTGAAATTTCTTCGGTAGAAGCTCTTTAATTTTGTATATTAGCCCATCGTGCCAAACTTTATCAAATGCTTGTGCTATATCCAAGAAAGCAGCAGAACAATATTTCTTTTCCTCGAAGGTGATTTTGATTGCGTTTACAATTCTGTGAATTTGCTCTGTGGTACCATGTTGGTTTCGGAACCCAAATTGATGGTCTGGTATAACGCGCCGTTCTTCCAATATTGGTTTCAATTTTGTTAGTAACATTTTTTCAAATAGCTTTGATAATGTGGGCAGCATGCTTATTGGGCGATATGATGAGATCTGCGTTTCATTTTTTCCAGGCTTATGTATCATTGTGATCAAAGATATTTCCATTTTTGAGGAATATAACTGGTTCGCATGATCGCGTTGAATATGAATGTTATTAGTTTTATGCATTTGTCTGGCAATTCTCTTATCATTTTTCCAGTAATGAGATCATGTCCTGGTGCCTTTTTCGGGCTTATGCAATTTTTAATTGTATTCTTAACTTTCTTCCAATTATACTTTATAGGTTTGTAGGATAAACCATCATCCATTTGCTGGGGTAGCACGAAATTATTATCTTCTTCGTGTGGTGTGAATACTGTTGTTAGATGATCAGCAAAAGCATTGGCTTTTTCTTCATCACTTCTCGCCCAATTTCCAGTTGGTAGTCTAATCGGTGGATTCGAATTTGTTGGCCTTTTTAAATGTTTTGTTGCCTTCCACAAAGAGTAATCTGTCCTCTCGGTTGCCGAGAGATCACTTAAATAGTTCTGGACGCTCTGGTTTTCTTCTTCCCGCAAAACAAATCTTAAGGCCTTGATAGCCCGATTTAATTTCCATTTCAATAACGGTGATTTTGTTTGCTGCCATAGCCGGCGAATTTTCCGTTTTTCCTGGATTAGTTCCTGTATATTATGAGACAGCTTATTAACTTTTTCGGACCTACTTATGACAGGTGTAGCCCTTCCAGCTGATAATGCCATGATGTCTTTTAAATTTTCGGCCGCCGCATCAATATCAGCTGGTGTGGTCAGAGCAATATTAAGTAGGCAATTTTGTTCGACTAGCCTCCTATATTGATCCCAATTAGTTTGCTTGTTTGTAAGACGGTTGGGTGTTTCGTTCCTTAAGACATCGGTACTCGCTGTTACTATTACCGGTGAGTGATCAGAAGACAGATCATAACAATCGGTGGCCTTAGCATATGTACGTGGAATGCCCTTAGTTACACAAAAGTCGATTAAATCAGGAATTTTCTTTTTATCCGTCGGCCAGTAAGTTGGATTATCGGCAGATAAATAATCCAGGGACTGTTCCTCTATAGCTTGATAAAGTTGTTTGCCTTTCGGCGATGTTAATCTGGAGCCCGAATGAGTATGTTTGGCGTTGTAATCACCTCCCGCAAGAAATTTATTACCCAGCTGGCTGAAATAATCCAAGAACTGGAGTTTTTCTATAGCATGTTTTGGAGGACAGTACACTGCCGATATGACACAGTTTCCAGACCACTCCTGAAGACAGATGCTCGTTGATTGTACATGTTCTTTCTCATATTTCGTCAGCTCATAGTGCTTTAATCTTCTTTTAATCAATACAGCAGTGCCTCCATGTGCTTTCCCATCTGGGTGCTTGGTGTCATAAATAGAGTACCCATTAATTTTGAAATAGCTATTTTTGGTGAAGCGTGTTTCGGATATTAACATTATTTCAATATTGTGCTCAGTGAGGAATGTTTGAGCCTCCGCATTATGTTGTGCTAGGCCGTTTGCATTCCATATAGCTATTTTGATGATGGTCATTTTTGACTTTTTACGACTATCTGCATCAGCGTGTTCATATTCTGCATCATTAGATCCATGGTTCTCTCCATCATCGCCATGAGGCTTTGCATCATATTAGTCAATTTGTTTAAAGCTTTTGAGATGTTTCCCTCTTCACTTGCTTGCACTTTAGGAGCCGTACTTTTAAGAACACTTGCGTATGAAACCCCTTGGTGCACACTACCGTTGACAGTTGCGTACTGATTTCCATTTTGAGCGTTTGGGTTTACAATTTCTGGGCGTGCTTCTTTTTTAGCTGAAGAATGGAGATTAAGCATTCGTTGTTCAGCTCGCTGCTTTGGATTGATTCTTCTTTTCAATTCAAGATAAATTGGGCACCCTCTATAACTAGCTGTATGATTTCCATTGCAGTTGCTGCATTTTCTCACTGATGCTTCCGTTTTGGCTTTATTGCAAACCTTTGCGTTATGGAGTTCACCACATATAACACAAACATCGTTCAAAGTGCAATATGCTCTAGTGTGTCCATATTCTTGGCACTTAACACACTGTACCGGCCCATTTCTTTTCCTGGGTTCTTCGATGGTAACCCTTCTGTGCAGTAGATATTTTAGGTCATATATTGCATGTTTGCCTTTGACCTTTTTATTATCTGGTTCTAATTCCAGGCGGAACAATGGCTGCGGCGCCTTCTCCCGATTAATAATATTGGTAATAGATTTACATTGGAAACCTTTCTCAGCGAGAGCAGCTTGAATTTCGTTTGCATCTACGTAGCTCTCTATTCCTTTCAATACTACAACTAATCCTTTTTGGCTCTTTAGTTGGTACGTGTAGTAATGTTTACCAACTTGATCAAAATGCTTGATTAACGCTCTGTAAGCATCAATATTGAGCGGTTGAATTTTTGTTTCTTTTATATCTCCTCTTTTGATAACGGAAATATAAAATGCACCTTCCGTAATAAACTCGATGGTTTTTGCAAGTTCTCTATTTGATTCTTCCCTCAAATAGATTGGTGGCGGCTTCTCAATTTTTGGAGTTTTTTCGGGCAGCGGATCTTCAACAACCAAGCAAGAATACCTATTGCCATGTGTTAATTCAACGGAAGCTAACTTAGTGAATTTGTTCGCGCTTGCGCTGGCCGCTGATCTAGGGCTTCTCCTTCGCTTTGATCGGACAGTAATATACCGGTCAATTCCCGTTTGCACTAAACACTGACCTACATCACTGTTCATTTTTTTTTCATTTGTTGTCAATGCACTTCCATTGTTTATATTATCGTCAATATTTGTCGACGATGCACTTTTATTTTCTTTATGGTTCAACACACCAAAGTTATTTAAATTAATTTCTAGTTCATTTTGATTAAAATTGCCTGGTAAAGCAATTTTTTGAGCATTTAAAATTTGTTGTCGCTTTGGACTATGCTGCACATTTCCAATTTTATTAATAATTGAGGTCGTGACGTTCGGTGGCAAATCGCTTGCGGACATCTCTGTCTGCTGATTTCAGATTCAAATTTGCTATTTACCAGGACTACAAATAGAACTCTTATTGGGATCCCAATTTCCGACTAAAAGCCGAGTTTCACCAAAATTGATTGAGCAATTGGCTCAGTTCAATTAAAATTGGTCATTTTGCAGAACCAAATCCAGAACTAAAAATGTAATCTAATTTTCATCATAAAACCCGAGTTCTATGGCAATCTGTTAAGAAATGGCTTTGTTGCAATTAAAATGTTTATTTTTCAGAACCAAATACGAAACTCCTACTGGAATTCCAATTTCACCAGATTCGTTAAGATGTGGTTTATTCCATCCAAATTGGAAATTTTCCAGAACCCGATCCTTGTTCCACTCAATTTGGCTATTTTATAGAATTTCGAGAATATTGTTTCTTTTAATAAACAAAATCAAAATTTAATAAGAGTTTTGATGGCCATATCAGGTAATCGTAAAATGGTCTGTCTTGGATTCAAGAATTATTTTCTAAGCGAGTTTTGCAACCCGCTGATTAAGCAGATGATTGCAAATACCATCAAAAACTAACCGTCACATTCTAAGGGTTTATTTGTTTTAAACGCTAAAATTTGTTGAGCCCTACAAAACGCTCAACAATTTTACAAGTGGCAAAATATCAAGTCCAGCCACCGATTTTAAATCAAATTAGTTTTTAAATAAGAAGTAATTCTGGCCCAAAGATGCCGCAAGCCACTAGTAAATCAATAAAATCCTGTAGTAAAGAAATACCGAATTTCATAAAATTTAATTACCATTACTAAACATTCTAGAAATTTTCCAATCATGTTATATTTCAATATGCCAACATTTCCACATTTTTAGTTGGATGTTAATTAACACAAACATAACATAATGATTATACCTATTCATCTACAACATAAACATCACACCTCATTACCTGATATCATCAAAGAAGCAACATTATTAGTAAAACATTAATCATGCTAATTTTATTAATCGTCAACATTAAAACTGCTTTGTAAGATGATTAATATCCGGATAATCTCAAAATAATTGAAAATTACGAGGGTAAATTTCCAGAAAAGAATCGTTATGTGCGTATAACATACCATATTTGCTTAATATACACAAAAAAAAACTCATTTTAATATATTTCCATAAATAAATCGATAATTTATTTAGAAAAATAAAATTTGGAAACTAAGCATAATTTATATTAAAAAATAAAAAATTCATTCAAATATCGCTATGAAATTTTCCATTCAAATACATAACTCTGCGCCGCCATTGTGAACCATAAATTACACAAGTGCTTTTTATTTTTTGGCTCTTTTATTTTTTATAGGCTGGTCAAACCCAATGATGAATAAGTAATTAGATGTACTTTTAAATAAATATACCAACTACATAATTCGTTTAAATATATTTACGAGCAGTATGGCCACAGTATTTTAGTGTTTAATCCTCGGACAACAACTAAATACACATTCACACAGTGATTTATTATTTCCAATTTCTAAAAATTTTTTTTGTTCCTATTTTATATTTTGTAGTTTGGATATAATGAAAAATAAAAACAAATTATTGTTAATTTAGTCGAAAATGTATTTAGCTAATTACTTTATATACATTATAGTTTTTGGCTTTAGTTCCAAAAAAAAAAAAAATAATTTGCATAAAAATTCAATTATTTCATAAAAGTTGTGTTATTTTAAATTATATAATATTATGTGCATGTGTATTTGTATTGGTATTAAAGTATTTTGTTGTATTTTGGGTGTGAATCAAATTATATGGTTTTTAGATAAATTAACTAAACACAAAACAAATTTAGAATTTTTATTTTAATATATATTTAATGGTGTGGCTTGCGGATTTCATCGAATTTGTTTGTTGATTAGACCGAATTCAAAACTAAATAATTTATTAGATGGTTGCAAATTGTTAGATGGTTAGTTTATTGGATTTATTTGTATAACCGCTTATTATAGATTTCAAACATTTTCATAAATAGCCATATGTTAAAATCTAAGCTTTCAAACGTTTTAAATACTGGATTGAGAATCGAGAATATTGAAACTGTGTCTAGAAATTTAACCAAATTCTGTTAGTTCAAATTTATGTTATCCAAAAAAATAGTCAATTATCAAAAATTGTTTAGGTAAATATCTTTTAGTGCAAAAAAACAATGCAATTCAATTTAATATTTTCATTTAAATCTGTAGGGTCCCATTTGAAATACGATATTTTAAAAGGCGATTTGATAAAACGCGATATTTCAAAACGCAATACGGTACAAAATGCGATATGGTAGAAAACGCGATACTGTACAAAACGAGATAATTGAAAACGCGATATTTCAAAACGCGATATTTCAAAACGCGATTTCCTAATTCTGATCGTGCAAGTTCAATTTTTTTTTTTTTTTTTTTTTTTTTACTTTATTAAAGAATTTTACAATATTTAGGCTGGAAAGTTAAATTATTTTTTAGTTGCACTAATTCTATTTGAATTATTTTACAACGTAATTTATTGAATTATATTATTATAAGCTGTAAATCATGAAGTTTCTCATACAGATAACGGGTCTTTATTAAAACAAAAATAGAAAATAAAAATAAAAAATTCAAAACCATCTCTCTTGGCAGTGAGTTAAACTGCGACAAACTATTACTTAAGATATTTAAATTTTTATCTGTATTTGGTGCTATCAAGTAATGTGAAATACGTCTAGTACCATGGTTATGACGACTTCGTATTTGTCGAAAATCCAAATCGTGCATTGATGATTTGCAATTGAAATTTTTAAAATTTTGAAATAGTAACAAACTAGGATATTTAAAAGGTAAATGACACATGTTCTTTAATGCTCGTTTCTGTAAAATAAATAATTGATCAAGTTTATATTTAACACAGTTAATTTCATCATAAAGGTGAAGGAAAATTTTATTAAATGAGGGAAGATTAATAATTATCATTATTTTAAAATTCTAGTTTTAAAATATCGCGTTTTGAAATATCGCGTTTTGTAGCATATCGCGTTTTGTAGCATATCGCGTTTTGAAATATCGCATTTCGTACCATATCACGTTTTGTATTAAATCGCGTTTTGTCGTATCGCGTTTTGATATATCGCGTTTTGAAATATCACGTTTCCAGCGGATCCCAAATACGTACAGGCCAAATTAAAACCTAACTGGTTTTATGAAAGTTGCTCTCCCAAAAATTCTCAATTTCTTTTATTATTACCTTAGTCTACAAAGTCCGTGAACTTGAAGGCGATAAATGAGCAGAAGTATAGGAGTGTACAACTAGGCTTTAAATCAAAATTATTTAAATAAAAAGAAAATTTTAAAATACCACATTTTTAAAACGGACCAAAAAGTATAAAAAAATTTCTCCTAGCCACATACAGATTGATAACACTATACAGATTCCTAATTGATATGGATGGGGATCCATACAGATTGTCCTGAAAATTTGTGATTGTGAATTTTTATTAGATATGAAAATACTTGTAAGATTTAAAACAAAAATATAAAGGGCTGAAACCACAAAGAAGAATATCAGAGGCTTCATACAGAACAAGGAAATGTCCAAAATCAAAAGCGCCAATTTTCTTTTAAACTATATTTTATAAGCTGCTACTGGAATCCAGCTATTCTTTTTTAGTAAGTAATGCCAGCTATTTTTATCTAGCAAAAGAAAAACAATCAAGCTATTTAAGACTGCAACAAAATGTTCCATCGTATCAAAAATATATATTTTTTGTTATTTTTTCTAAACAACTTTTCAGTATTTAAAATCTAAAAATTTTTTCAAGTGAAGTTAAAATTATTTAATTATGTGATATTTCAACTATGCAAAATCAAAATATACAAACTTATTATTAGGAAATTATTGATTCATTTGCAATTATTAAAATCAAACACTTTTTGTTGCTTTCTTTTCTTACGTTACTGCGTTAATTAAAGTTTAAAGTTATAAAAACATACATTTATTTTGAATATTTCGATCAATACGAGTCTGGTTGGAAGAATCTTGCATTTTTTTATGATAAAAACTAAAAATTTGAGTATTTGTACATATATCTCGTACATAAAATCATATTTTTAGGAAACTTAGATAATTTTAAATTAATTTGACTTCTGTAAAAATTTTTTTAATGTTTTTATATCTGTACACACCACACCAACTTATACAAATTTTATTTTTGTAACCGTTAGATGACTAATTGTTATAATTTTTTATTGTTGTTGTTTGGAGGAATTTTTGAAGTTTCTAGTTTGTTTTTTTTTTTAATTGATTTAATTTGGAATATACTACCTAGTTTTCTTTTTAATTACTATACAAATATTTTATTAAACATCTAATTTACATTGAAAATGGATTCAAATGTGGTCAAAAGTGAAATTATGTGCGCGGTGAAAGGGTGTAATTCGTCAAGGAGACAGAACATACGCCTTTTCAAATTAGAGAAAACTCACAAAAAATATGAGGAATGGATTGCTATTGTATAACTGTTATTTAAAAAGTCAGCTACAAAAAAAATTAGAAATTTGTGAACCACATTTTATTAAGGCAGTTTTTCCAAGAAGGGCTTAAGGAGGACTGTCCAAACAAAAAATTTGCTTGTTTTAATGAATAATTTGCTTTCAAATGACAATACGATTACAGTTGAAACCTTACTTGACTCTTATTCCAATGATAATTGGTCAATGATACCTATATTATCAATCGATGATATTTTTGAAACCTTCGATCTGGAAATTACTTTAGATCCAATAAGTGGTGAAATTAGTGTGATCAATAACACTTTTCAATCCATTTAGAAAATAAATAAAAATTCTAAAAGTTTTTGTAAAATGTTGACAAACATACGACGACTTAAAACACGTTAATGGTCTGAGGATCAGGAAATAATCGCGCAAAATATCATTATCGATCATCAAATGCAAATAGATATGCGAGAAAATTTACAATCTAATAATGGCCTTTTGGCCGATAAATTGTATTTATTTGTCCAGGAAAATATTGACAAATGCTTGGAATTAGGATTAAAAGTTAACGCTATAAATGTTTTAACATGTTGGGACTTTCTATCGAACGTCCCATATTTAATCATAAAAATCAAGAAATTGTAGACATTTTTGATGCACCTCATTTTTCTAATTCGTTTGAAAAAATTAGGGTTAAATTAGTAACACAAATTTTCAGCAGGAGTGTTGCTGCAGGGATTAAAGCAACGGTTCAACATTAAAACAAATCATCGGAGAATATGACTGCAGCCATTTTAACTTATACATTTATTGAAAAATTTGATAAGTTATTATCAAACTATTATCATACTATTTAAATTCAAAAACATAATTTAACAAGAATAATTTTAAATCTTTTTACACAATTGATGGCGAAATAGATAAATTTATGATTTTCATGATAGATTACATTTAAAATACACTTGTAAATAAAAAAACTGTTTACTATTTCAACAGTTAACTTTTCACTTTGAATGGCATTAGGGAAGTCACTAAAATAATAATACAATACCGGAGAATGTACGCGTTGATTATCTATTAATTTATAGGTTCAATCAAGACGCAATTGAAAATATTTTTTCTTAAATCAAGAGCAGCCAACGGAAACATCTGAAATCCATCCATACATCAATTTAATTTTTTCAGCTGATGCCACCTTTACTAGACATATTAACACAATTATACATAAGGCATACATTATGTTGGGTTTTATTAAGCGGAACTGTAAGGACTTCATCGACCCGATTACTCTAACATCACTGTACGGTTCTTTTGTTCGTTCTATTTTGGAATATGCATCGCCGGTGTGGTCACCATCTTACCACTGTCGGATAGAATAGAAAGTGTTCAGAAGCAGTTTGTTTTGTATGCACTTCGTTGTCTACCGTCTACACGGTCTGTGGAATATGTTCTTCCTCCCTACCAAGATCGCTGTAACCTATTGAATCTGCACCGATTAGATTGTCGACGGGTAGCAGCATCGGCATTGTTCATTTGCGATATTTTCAGTTCTCGAATCGATTGTACTGAGCTGCTTTCACGCTTAAATCTTTACGCTCCGTTCCGTCAAATGCGCCCACGCGATGGACTGTTACTCATTAACCAGGTATCAACTAATTACGGTCTTTCGGAACCACTTTTGAGAGCATCGCGAGAGTTTAATTCAGTTTATGATGTTTTTGATTTCAACTTGTCCAGAGAGTCGTTTAAGAAAGCTTTATTTAAATTTTTATGTAATAATAACTAAATAATCGGCGTTTTCTATCTATCTTTTATTCCTTTTGTGTTGTATATCATTTTTACAAATTAATTTTTATTTTTTTTTTAACATGTTTGTATAGCCGATTGTAATCACTGTAATGATATATATAATATAAATAAATAAATAATAATAAGGTAGTTGAAATAACCACAATCAAAGTTCAAAGCAAATATTCCAGCATTTCAAATTGTGAACAGGAGATATTGATTCACGTTTGCTGCATTTAACAAGTGACATCGGAGAAGATGTAGAACCTTTGAGTTCTGAAGCTGTAGA
The DNA here is from genome assembly GCA_963556165.1 of Tipula helvola. Lineage (NCBI taxonomy): Eukaryota > Metazoa > Arthropoda > Insecta > Diptera > Tipulidae > Tipula > Tipula helvola. Next base: position 88,046,322 of record OY744483.1, on the reverse strand, counting down.
ACAAGTCACCATCCTCATCAGATATTTCTGAATTTTTTTTTATTGTGATGTTCCGCTTGAAAAATTCCATGCGATATTTTATATAAGATTTCTTTGCTTGTAAAATAATCCAAAAACTTAAAATTTTACGATGCGAAAATCTTATTATTAAAAATAATTTGGAACCCCCTTCTAAATATGGTGAAGTTTGATGTCGGAAAGCTTAAAGCACCAATTGACAATTTTTTTACTATTTGTGAAGAGCAAAATGGATGATGTCGAAACAAGGAATTTTATTACTGAAAACTCATTAATGTGTTATAAAGTACAGTCAAACCTGTTTTTGTGCGGTAGATAGGGACCGTACAAAAAAAATCGCACAAAAAAAAATATTCGCAAACTCCATAAATCGGTATAATAAATAATTTTGTACAAAAATTACAAAAAAAAATTTTTTGTGCGGTGGATAGGGACCGCATAAAAAAAGTTTCCCTTAGAAAATACATATGTCAAAGTTTTACGAAATAGTGAGAAAGTGCTTTCTAAACAAAATAAATAATTAAATTAAACATGGAAACATTTAAAAAAATTTTAATTTCTCATTTTTAAATAAAACGGTAAATTTCCTTTTTTCTTACATATTGATATATTTTTTTAGTTTATGGGGGCGAGTAGGAGAGTAAGCAGAAGCGCAACAACTTGAACAATAATGTCAAGCAACACGTGCTATAGTTAGTACAAATTTGGGTGACCGCATGGGAACCTATTGCTGGAACGAAATCTCGCCCCCCTCCCTCACAACCGCCGATGGAAATAATAGTAGAAATTTCTTACAGCTTTTCAGAAACACCGGCGGCACTAATAAGGAACGCTGATTAGGAAATTGTATTGTCTTGTGACTAACAACTTGTCAAAAAAAAATAAAAAAAAAAATAAAAATACTAACAAAAAATTTACTAACTATCGACTGCATAGGTGGCTGAAACCGGGTCGAATCCATAATGCTAACATTCCTTTCCTATCCTTCGGTCTTGTTATATGTAAGGTGGTGTACGGTGGATCCGGCGTATCCGGGAATCTTGCTGAGGCTTGGTCGTACATCCGTATCAATCAATCAATCAATCAATCAATATTGATATATTTTTTTAGTTTATGTTCAAGGTTAACAATCAGTGTGGCTATTACTACGCATTTCATTAGTTGTGAAATAAACATTTCTTTTAACTAAATTATATTCTTTGTGTGCATTATGTATGTTAATTATATATTGAAATTTGCTGGAATATGGAATATATAAGAATATTGAGCATGTCTAATGATTAATGAACTTGGCTGATGCATTAGGTATGAAAATGGCTGAACAGAATCTCGATATTCATATACCGCATAAAAAAAATCGCACAAAAAAAATCGCATACAAAAAAAAATCGCACAAAAAAAGCGTATAAAAAAAAATCGCATAAAAAAAGACCGCACAAAAACAGGTTTGACTGTATACCAATATTAATTGGTTTTTTAAAATAAAATGTTTTATTTAAGTTTGTTGTTTAATTTATTTAAGCACAACTAATTATAACATTAGAGCGAAAATATATTCGGGCACGATAAAGCAATTTCTTTACTTTTGTGTGACAAGAAATTTTGTTAACATCAGCATAATAAAATTTTTTAAATAATTTTTTATTATGTGTAAATATCCCCCCATTGAGTGATTTGACAATTGTGTCTAAAGATTACTTAGCTTCCAATATTTCTAATGTAGGTTTTGATAGACCATAGACCACCTTCACTTCGTCTCCCTCAGGATTTACTTGTACTTCAGGAACAATTATTATTTATTACTTACTCCAACAACTTTATCAAATAAAATAATAAAGTCTAACTAAAGCAAAATATAAATTTTGGTTACGGTATTTTCTAATTTTTTATTCGGCCTTAAATTTAGCGAATCATTATCGACTTGGTATTCATTTTCTGTATCGTCATTTGATGAAACTCTGGAGTTTGATCAATTAAGTGGTTTTGGTCGACATTGTTATTTCTTGTACTATCATTTGATCCATCAATCAATGAATTTGCCAATACTTTCGTATTCCTATGGTAAATTGGTTTAAAACCGCTAGACATTGTATAAACCATATGAAAATAAATTTGTTTATTCCTAAGAAGATTGGACCTCATTTCTAAGAAGATTAGAAGCATGTGTACGTTTTGTGTTACAGCTATTTGTGTATGTATACCAATTTTGGAACTATTTTTTTATTCGTATTAAGACGTATCTGTAATATTACTTTAGTCTATGATATCACCCTTTTTAATTGCGGAGATACAACAACTCTTGAAAATCACAAGATAAGTTTGTGGCAGATTAAACTGTGCACAATAATTCGGAATGATATCAAAGGGCCGAATGTCGAAGGGCCGAAATGGGTCGAAGGGCCGAATGGGTCGAAGGGCCGAATTTTTAATATTCACTAATTTACATCACTAAATCACAATGAAATTATTTTATTCGTCTAAATAGAATTTTCCTTCACTCTAACGAATATAAAATGGTCTGAAAAAAAAAAAATCGGCCCTATATTTCTAAAAACAAAAAATAAATAAACAAAAAAATTCGGCCCTTCGACTCATTCGGCCCTTTGAAATTCGGCCCTTCGTACCCATTCCAATAATTCGTACTTATTCTCCGTATGTTATTTTCAAAGTTATCTAGGGTGAAATGTTGACCACAAATAAGCGTATTTCTATAATAATAAGAAATGTTTCGTTCCGGCGACAAAAATTGACCCAGAATTTCAATAATTTCTTATTTTTTGGAAAATTATTTATTTATTTAATTTAACTAAAAATTACTGGTTTTTTCATTACCACTTTTGCACCCAAACACAGTATAAATCGTTTGATTTTATTGTACATATTGGCTTTTAAATAAAACAATTATTTTTGGAAACAATATTCTTGAACTTTTCGTAATTTATTTCAGTAAATGAACAAAATGATTCAATTTCACACTTTGTTTACCATTTATACGCGTTTATGGCGTAAAATTACTCGGTAGGGGAAATTTCAATAAGACGAATACGCGCATTGCTTAATCTTTATTTGTCAAAAAATTATTATTCCATAAATTCAAATTATGCATTATTATATCAACATGAATTAAGGCCTGAATTCATTCTTGAAATTCCCTAATTTAGTCATCAACATTTTCACTTATTCGTATTTCATATTTGGCATAATATAATAAAATTATTTGTGCATGCTCAATTTTTAATGTAATGTACCTAATATAAACAACTTTATAAATTTTATAGTTAATAATCTTTTTGAAAATAATAATTTCAACTTAATTAACTTATATATTCTGCTTTACATTCCGATCAAAAAAAATTATAAATTTTAATTCTAGGAAAAATTACAGTTAATTTAATAGTTTTTAACAAAATTAGTTGTGCAGGCAAATTTGTCCTCATATTTATTATTTGTGCAACATGGACAAATTAAAAAAAAAAGCTGTAAACCACTTAAATTTAAAATTATTTTAAAGTGATACTAATAGTGAAATAGTGATTTAGTCACTTATTTTTCTACGCATATGGTCTCTTTTGACGTGATAACGTTTTACACCGCATGTTCGAAATTTATTTTAACAAACCTATACATCGTGCCATTTCTCGCACCTCTTATAAACGTTATCACGGAAAACACTTACGGCCGTGTAGAAGACACAGCCTACCCCGATTTTTTTTGTTGCGTCTTTGTAACATTTCGCAAGTGGTTCAACAACATTATGATAAAATCACCTAAAAATTTATCCCACTCGGTTTCCTTAGGAGCCTGCCACAAATTTATAGTCTTTCTAGATCGTGAATATTTTCTATCTCAATTTAAACTCTCGCAAGTTTAAATCGAACCCTTGCCCTGGCCTACACCACAACTTATATTCAAGATTTTTCAATAATTTTGTGGAAATGCCTCTTCTTATGTACGGGAGCATTACTGCGCTGCGAAGAGTAAATTATTGACTACTAGTGTTACTTTATGCAATAAACCGAAATCGAACATAAGCTTTGAACAATTGTAATTAATAAGTTATATAAATCATCGGAAACTGCAGTGTTAAATGTTTTACATAACTACATTTTTGGCCAAATTGAGTTATTGATGCTATTCGATAGCTAATAATAAGCTTTATCATTAGAATTTAAAAAAATAATTAAAACTAAATTGAGAAACACGTAATAAGAAAAACGGTTTTCACTTTTTTTTTGCAAAATACACTAGTTTCAAAACTTTAACATCAATTTTCTGAAAACGCATGTTCTGTGGTTATACATATGTATAAAACATGTTTAGTATGGCAGTATACATATACAATTTGTTAAGGCTTAAAGCATTAAGAACTCTTGCGCAATTACTGTTTCCTTTAACTGCCTTACAAATTATAGCCAAAAGTTTAACATGCAGACTCTAAGCATTTAGTAACAACAAAATGAAGAAATTGAAGGTCAGCACAATTTTCTTTTTTCATAAAGAAGCTCTAGCTGATAAATTCCACAGCTAACTCCATTTTACACATGCTCAGGTGAAAAATAGCTAAATAAAAATCAAATTTGGCGAAACACAAAAAAGTATAGCTGTGTTTTTTTATTCGCTCCCGATAGCTGCTATGCGGAGCAGTCAATTTTCTACACCCAAATTTAAATTTGACGTGCTATTTATTGGTAAATTAAATATATTTAACGTCAAACTATAATTTTTCATTCAATTCCTCAGTGAAAACGTGATATAAAAAATATTTAGCTCTACCTATTTATATGGAGCCGCTATCGAGAGCTATTTTTATATGGCAGCTCTCGATAGCGGCTCCGGATAGCGAATAAAAAAACACAGCTATCATTGCCAATGCATTTATATGTAGTACAATATAGAAAATGTTACTAGATGAATTGGGAATTTTATTCATATTAAAATAATTCGGAAAAAATGAAAAAAAAAAAAAAAACAACAAACAAATAAAAGTAAACACAAATAATTTGTTTAGCTGTTCATTTATAGATGTCTCGTCATTATGGGTTCCAGGTTGAAGTTAATATTTGTGTCACATCAAATTGGCGCGTTTATCAGCCAATTTTGAAAAACCGCAAACAGTGCTTTAGATGAGTCATCTGATATACTTATCTGTGCTGAAACTTCACGAAGTGATCAGAACTTCGGTCTTTGATATCTTCTATGGGGATAGCATTCACCTGTGTCATAAATTTAGAAAGTTGGTGTGACATTTTTGGCAGTATTGATTTTTATAATAACCAACATACTATCGTACTCATATGTATTTGTGCAGAATACATTTTTAATGCAACACCACCCAAACTTCTTTAAAAATGATATAATTAATAATTTTTTTGAAACTATTAATTTTAATTCATTTAGATTAATTATTCTGCTTTAGGTACATTCCAGTGAAAAAGTTTTTTAAATTCTTAATATCGAAAAAGAGACGGCTAATTTAATTTGATTCAAAATTATTTGTACAACTATATTTTGATTCATATATATTTGTGCACTTCAAAAATCTTAAAAAAAAAACAATTTATGATAATTCAATAATTTATTTTATAATTAAAACTAGATAAATATACATTAAAGAACTAATTAATACGACGTGTGTCCCCCATTTGCCTTTAGCACTTCAGCGAGGCGCCTGGGAATGGATTCAATTAAATTTCGCAGAAATTCCATAGGCAAATTACTCCACGCGTTGATAATGTCATCCCAAGTACTTTCTTCGGTCCTTCCGACATCACAAGGAATTTGTCGTTTGATGTATGCCCATACGTTCTCGATAACATTGAGATCAGGACTCTGAGAAGGCCATTCTAATAGAGTTTGATCTAAATCTTTGAAAAATTGTAAGACCATTCTACCTTTATGGATTGGAGCATTGTCTTGTTGAAGGATGCAGTTTTCGTCAATTAATTTGAATCCCGCAACTAGAGCCACCTCATTAAGTAGCTCCAAGTAACGATTTTGGCCGATTTTTCCTCTTAGCATAGTAATCGGACCAACGCCGTTGTAAGAAATACATCCCCATACCATTATGTGGCCTCCACCAGAATGACGCGTTGGTGCGACGATTGCCCGTTTTAGCTTCTCCGAAGGTTTGGAATAAAAGAATTTCCTTCCCCAGGTCCCGTCCAGTGAAAAGATGGACTCATCAGTCCATAAAATACTTCTCCAGAACTCCAGTGGATTATTAAGGTGCTCCATTGGCTATTCTTCGGCGATATAAATGGCTTTTTCTGTGTGGTGTATTTTTTAATACCATGTTCCTTTAATCTTCTATGAACGGTTGTTTGGCTTATTGAAAGATTTTTCGATGTATCTATAGGTTTTGAACCTCTCTTTGTGTTGCCGCCGAATTAATTTTCACAGATCTTATTATTGCCGAATCGTCTTTAGCAGAAGTTACTCGGTTTCTTCCTCTTCTAACGACGTTCCTTAAGGTAACATTTTTTTGTTGCTTTTTAATTTGATGTAGGATTGAATTTCGGTGACAACGGTATTTTTTTGCTAATTCGGTAGCCAAAATTCCATTTTTGTATTCAACTACTATTGCAGCTTGGACTTCAATACTAAGTTCTGCTGATTTATAAATCATGTTTTTTTGGTGTGCATAAATATATATGAATCAAAATTTAGTTGTACAAATAATTTTGAATCAAATTAAATTAACCGTATTTTTTTCGATATTAAGAATTTAAAAATTTTTTTCACTGGAATGTAAAGCAGAATAATTAATCTAAATGATTTAAAATTAATAGTTTCAAAAAAATTATTAATTATATCAATTTTAAAGAAGTTTGGGTGGTGTTGCATTAGAAATGTATTCTGCACAAACACATCTGAATACGATAATATATTTATTTATACAACAACAGCCGAACAGGTCAAAAGCTTCAGTAACATGGGTACAGACATCCACTGATATTTCCAAACGTGCAACTGACTATATTCCAGAACTTTATCCAAAAATCATTTTAGAATCCCATTTATTACGCACATGTAAAATTTCATAATAATCGAGTAAGGAATAACTATAAGTTCCTTAGTACTTGGCCATATTCCAGAAATTCATCCAAAACTCATTTTAGGATCCCATTTCAAATACTAATGTCGAATTTCATTATAATCGGTTGAGAAATGGGTAACTTCCATCCTACTTGGCCATATTCCAGAGCTTCATCCAAAACTCATTTTAGATTCCCATTTCCAATGCACATGTCGAATTTTATCATAATCGGTTGAGAAATGGGCATATTCCATCATAGTTGGCCATATTCCAGAACCTCTTCCTAAACCCATTTTAGAATCCCATTTCCATTACACATGTCGAATTTCATCATAATCAGTTGAGAAATAGCCAAGTTCCATAATACTGTGGCAATTCAGAAAAAACACTTAATTCGAGATAAGTGGTTATGTTGAATTCTATTTTAATAGTTACTCCTAATTGTCGTTTATGTCCAGTCAAAATTTTGTTGCAATCGCACTATGTTTGTTGAAGTTATAAATAAAAAACAAAACCACTTATGTTTATTTTAATCGGTCCTGATTTTTGAAAAACCACTTATCTCAGCTAAAATTTGTAGGTAATCCGACATAAGTGATATTCTCTAAAATTATTTTCGCCATTTCGAATAAAATCGATTCAGAAAAATCACTTAATCCATAATAAGTGCTTATTTTAAATTTTTGAATTAAATTTAGGTTTACTTAAGACTAAATAAGTGATTATTCTAAATACAAAAATTCGTAAATACATCAGAAAATATTTGGATATAAGTTTTTGCATGTGTTAAGTTTTTTTTTCAAATTGAAAAAAAATAATCGTAGTAACTTAAATAGAAATAGGTGGTTTACCTAAATTTATAATAAAACAAAAAATTTCAGTTAAGTGTTTTTTCAAATTATCATTTAATTGTTTTGTGCAAATCAGATTATAGTGCAATATAATTAGATAGTGCGTGGCCTGTATTTCTGATAATCTCGTACAAGTGTAAGTGAATTTTAAAAGTTATTTTAATAAACAAGTGCTTAATCAAGCAAGAACATGTTGTCTCGTGGGCAGAAAATGGCTATGATGGCCATTGCAAATAGTGATCAATCTAAAGCAATAATTAATAATCCAGCACATTACGATAGCCTAGAAAATATAGGAAGTCAGTCAAACCCGGATAACTCATTTAAACCAACTGTAGCAATGGAAACGGATTCTATTCAGGAAAGTGAAAATCTATATACAACTAGTGAAAACAGTGTAATACACAATGATAAAGAAGCGTGTCTAGATAAGTATTTGTTTGAAAAATTGTAATTGAACTTTAATGACATTATTTTGTATATAGGTGAGTCGTTCGATGATAGTGACTTAGATCCCGATTACAAACCTAGCTCTTCAAATAGTAGGGCAAATAGAACGAAATATTGAATCAGACTGTGAAAACGAAAATTTGCCGTCATCGTCGATATCAGTAAATGAAAATCGTCCATCTACATCCAAAAGTGCAATACGTCAAGACATAAAACTTAAAAGAAATACTGGCGAAAGCTATAAAACCGGGGAGAAAATGATTAAAGCACGAAAGTGTCGCCCGTTAGAAATGTGTCGAAAACAGTGTAAATCCAAGGTTTCATTTATGGAGCAAAATGAAATATTTAAAAAATTTTGATCTTTGGGCAAATATGACCTACGTATTTTATATGCTTCAGAAATGATTACCGTTAATACAGTAAAAATGAAAACAATTCACAACAGCGCTGGAAAACACAAAACACGAAATTATACATATACTTACCATTTTAACATCAACGGCAACGTAATAGATGTATGCCAAAAGTGCTTTCGGTTCACACTTGGAGAAACAGATAATTTTATAAAATCCGTGGCTAATAAAAAGCTCAATGCAAGTATTCCAAATAGTTTCTTCGATAGTCGAGGGAAAAGTATCCCTCCAAATACATTAACCGCTGATAAGATTACTGAAATTAAAAACCACATAATGAGTTTTCCGGCTTATGAAAGCCATTATTCACGGAAACATACATCTCAACTTTATTTTCAATCTGATCTAACTCTCGTAACCATGCATAAACTATATTCTGAATGTCACCAGAAACCAGTATCATTATCCAAATATTCACAAATTTTCAAAGGTTTGTACTTTTGTTGATATATTTATTATACTATTTGCACTAACTCGAAACTTTTAATTTATTTTCAGGAATGAATATAAAATTTAAAAAACCTCACTTGGATGTATAAGTGTGAACTTTTCAAAGCCAAGCTTGCTGTATCACCATCTGAAGCTGCCAAACAATCGTTGCAAATTGAACAACAAGCTCATCATGAACTAGCTGAGTTGGGTTACGCTAGTAAGAGAACCGATAAGGCCTTATGTGATTCTTCGGATAACTGTAAAGTATTCACTTTCGATCTGCAACAATGCTTGCCCACACCGTACATGAAAACTTCAGTAACGTTTTATAAACGTCCTTTATGGACTATTAATCTCACAGTTCATGACTGTATTAGTAGTCAGGCTACATGTTATATGTGGCATGAGGGAATTGGTGGAAGAGACTGCAATGAAATATCATCATGTCTTTTGGAACACATAAAACAACTTCCTCAGAAAATTACGTCACTTATTTTCTATAGTGATTCCTGTTCCGGTCAGAACAAGAACTCTTTCGTTGCTACAATATTTTCGATCGTTACAACTAACAGAAACTTATCAACAGTCGATCACAAGTTTTTGGTACCGGGCCACACTCATATAGAGTGTGACAGTGATCACGCCATAATAGAAAAAAAAAAGAAAATCACTACGGCTAAGATACACCATCCACGAGATTGGTTCCAGTTCGTTCGAACATGTGGAGTTAAACGGAAGTTTATAGTTAATGAGATGAACCAAAGCAAATTTTTCAACTTTTCCACCATCGCAAAAACTAAATTTACTTGGAGAAAAAAAAATACCGATGGAGAAAATTTTTATTGGCAGAATGTTAAGTGGCTGCGATTCACAAATGGGTTCGGAAAAATATACTATAAATGCAGTTTTGACAAAAAAGAGCCTTTTAAAGTATTGAATATAGCAAAGCGTGGGGTAAATCATGTTTCGTTAAACGACATACCACTATGTTACAATGAACCTCTGAAAATTAGTAAGGAGAAAAAGATAGATCTTATTTCACTATTGCCTTTAATAGACGAGGAATTTCACAGTTTTTATCAAAATCTTAAAAGTGACGAGCAAATTAGAAATGTTGACCCCGACCTTGACGATGATAGTAGTGGCGATGAATGATAAATTAACATATTATATGGTGTAGCAGGTAATTGAATTTAAGTATTATTTTGATTGTATAAATGAAGTTTTATTATGTACTATAATTTTTAATAAACTACTATGAAAATAAACTATTGTTACTACAATAACTTATCTCGTTTTTTATTCGTATTTGCATTTAAACAGAACCACTTAACTAAGATAAGTGTTCAAAATATAAGAACTTAGTTTAATAAAACAACTTAACTCAGAAACTTTTGAATTTTTCGATTTTCTTATGAAGTTTTCACAAATTTTTTTCTCCCTTTAAATTTCATTCATCAAATACAACAACCTAAAAAAAAATTGAGCTTAGCAACGTCCCATATTTTTTCACACATTAAATTAAACAATTTAGAATCCCATTTCCAACACACAAGTCAAATTTCATAATAATCAGTTGAGAAATAGGCAAGTTCCATCATACTTGGCCATATTCCAGAACTTCATACAAAACTCGTTTTAAAATCCCATTTCTAACACACATGTCACATGTGATGAGAAATAGGCAAGTGCCATCATACTTGGCCATATTCCAAAACTTTATCCAAAAATCATTTTAGATTCCCATTTCCGACACACATGTCAAATTTCATAATAATCGGTTGATAAATAGGCAAGTTCCATCATAAAAAAAATTTGTTAACTACTTACTCACTACATCCTAATCCAATACCAATCCAGCTCCAACTCAACTTCAACTCAACTCTCAAATTGGCCCCTAACTTAATCTTCAAATCAATTTCCAATTCAATGCCCAATTCAATAATCAAACCAGCATATTTATATAAAAAATCGTAAATATTTATAAAACCAGGTATTTTGGACAATTCGCGTGGCACGAACCCAACTCTCTTGACGTAGAGTCTCCAAAAGCTTTTGAAATCTCCGCCTTGACCATAGAAATAGATTGGCGAAAAAAATTCGAAATCGGACAAGGCGTTCTCGAGATACCACAGGTACAGACATCCAGACAGACGGACGCGGACATTTTTTTTTTTTTTTGCTGTTTCAGACTCGGGGACTTTCAAAACGTTGAGAAAAATGGTTTTGAACCAACCAAATTTTTCGTCATTTTTGATAGGATTTCAATACTTTGGTCTTTTTAGACCGAAAAATAAAAATAAATAGCCATATGTGTGTATAGATAATTGTTGCATGAATAGTTCATCTAAGTCACTAACAATTTGATCAAAAACTCGGTATAAAATGTGTGTGTTTTACAATTTTCCCATAATCGGTAGCCGTTCAATCCATATCCAAGAAATATGCACTACTCCGACTGTCCAGTTTCTTCAGATTTAAAATTTCGACAGATTGGATTTTCTTAGTTCACTTTTCTACAGGAAGGGGATGTATCCATTAATTCAGTCGGACTTCAATTTAACAGATACTTTGAAGTACGAAGTGCTTCCCTCCATAAATTCTTATTTAATTTTAAATAAAAAATTAGTGATCTTGCTTTGTTTTTCTAAGTACTGTTTCACGTTCCGCTTAGAACAACATCAGAACAACATTTTTCCAGAATCGCACTTTTCCTCCGTTCTTCGATATAGCGTTGACAGAAAGTAAATTTTTGGTTAAATTAGGAGCATACAAAACATCGTTTAACACAAAATTTCCATTTTCAACGGCCCCCATTCCTAAAGATTCCAATAATTCACCTCTCCTGCCAACTGCAATATTTTCCTCCTGCACTTTCATCTCCCGAAACAAACCGACATAATTTATCATAAGTGAAGAGCAGCTTGTGCCCCTTTTTGAAGCTATACAATTCGATGATAATTAGAGCCATACAAATTTTTAACGCAACAACGCACCAACTCTTTGACTCGAAATTTTAACAGCCCAACTCCCGACCAATCCCCTAGAGGTATCAAGAACCGCAATCGAAGCACAATTTTAAATTTTAGATTTTTGTAGCTCAGAATTTGCTGATAATATTTACAAAAATCGAATTTTCAATGAAATTTATGGAAGCTATCAATCAATCTAAAATATGCGCGTTGACACAATAATTATAGATCCCGGGACCTATCTTTAGATGTATCAAGAACCGGAATTCCTGTGGAAGATCAAAGCTGGTTAAGTAGTTATACATTATACTATCATAATCATAAGCTTTTGAAGCGATTACGAACAAAAAGAAATATTTCAGCAAATCCTGATAGCAATTCATGCTCGGTAAAATCGGCATAGCTCCTAAACTAGGCCGAATACTTACAGTTTGTTTGCAGCGTATGATAGCCAATAAGATAATCTATTAAATGCCCATAAAAATTGGTATTCAACCTTTACCATTTCCACTGCAGCTTAAGCAAATTGCAAAATACTTCTGTTTTAATTTGACTGAAATGAAGTATCTACGGAATCAAATTTTTTAACTTAAAAATACATTTCTTAGTTATTTATTTAATGCAGTTTTGAAATAAATGTTGGATAAGCTCCCGAATTTAGGTATGGCCATCTTCCGTAAATGTTTCAATGACAATAGTCTCGGTGAAACCTTAAGCTCGTAAAGCAGTCAGTTTTTACCGAAGGGGCTACCCCCCTATTGTTCTATCATAGAAGAGTTAATTTTGAAGTACCAAACGAAGACCGATTTAAAGATATCCTTACCAATGGTCATCCAACAAAAATGTCAGTTATGTTAGCCGATCCCTTAGTTTAAAATTTGTAAGAAACGAAATAGTGTCCAGCAACAGCAATTCAGCACTGAAATTTTATTCTGGTATATATAATATGCAGCCACAAGCGTTATTTGAGCAGCCACCAGTAATTAATGTAAAATTGCAGATACAAAGTGGAATTGAATAATCTGATGTCTGATAATGTAGTTTTGCAAACGGGTAGAAAAGAAAGTAGAACACCACTAGCACATATATGAAAAGCTCACTTGATAGTACATTATGACAAGGAGTTGAACTCCTTTGATCACTTTTCGTTATAATTTAAAATTTAAATGTCCACTTCATAATAAAATTTTCAAATTTAATTTTATTTTATTTATTTCACGCATTTTTATCGTTACAATTAAAAACAACTGTTGCGTTGAGAAATGGAGAGTTTTAAGAATAAGAAAAAATAGCCGGTTGGAAACAATCGAAGACATACCAACTATTTTGGCCTGTTCTGATCCTTAAGCCTTGTCTTGACGGCAAAATTAATTATAGTTCTAAAAATTAATTTTATGATCATAATTTGGAGTTATCGTCTTGACGGTAAAAGTAAACTACTACCCTCCCTCCTTTCGTCAAATGCGCAAACTAGTTATTTTGTTATTGTTATTAGACGTCAAATTTTGAAATAGGCGGCAATGAATGTTATTTACTTTTAGCACTGAAGCGAATTTGTAAAGCTTTTTAATTTGTATTTGAAAAAAAAAATTAACAATCCAAAAAATCAAGAAAAGAAGAAACCGAAGAGTTTTATTTATTTCTAATCAGTGAATGTTTGAGCCTGCAAAATAAAATAAACGCGTACATACACAATAGAAAACAGAAAACATTCATTTTTTAAATTTTTTGACAAATTGATCGAAGCCATCCACTCGAATTTTCCGAGAAGTAGAAGTATGTTCCAATTAATTATGGGTATTTAGGATAATTAATTATAGTACTAAAATGTACTAAAAATGATTAAATTATGTTCGTATTTTACATTAGCTGTGTAATATTACACTACTAAATCAAATTATGCTCTAATTAATTATTCCGTCAAGACAAGGCTTTAACGTTAGTTTTTTAAATTAAATTATTCTAAACTTAACACGTTTTATGATGAAAATGTTTTTTTTATATGCAGCTTAAAAATTTTTAAAATATTTCGATAACTAAATTTGTGATAGAAAGCCGATATGACCAGTTTTGATAATTTGGTCCTGTGATAAATTATAACCTATTAATTTTGTGAGTTTTTGAAAGTCCGTAAATTCTGGTAAGGGACTGTTAATTTTAAGAAGTAATTTTTTTATGTTGTTTGCAAATGGTATTTTGCAAATGGTATCTGTATCCTGAAGTAAGTCCATTATCTTTAGTTCGTAATCTGTTTTTTCCAGTATTACAATTCTATTCCCTTTGTCGATTTTAATATGCATAAATTTACGTAGTTTTTCAAAAATTTGTTGGTTATGTTTGAAGGTTTTTTCAAAAACATGTTGTTTTTGGATATCATTGGATTTTTCTTTATAAAATTTGTTATATCGTTTGTAATCTTAGCTGGCTCTTAGTTTTTATTCTATTAGCAACCCGAATTGAGGACCAAAACTTCAAACCATGTAACATTCCTCTGCGGTTTTCATGATACAGATGATTTATAAAAAAAAGTTAACTGACTTTGGGACTTTTGATTTTTGTTGAACAAATTTCGTCGGCGGAAAATCGTCCAACATTTGATGGAAATATTGCTTGCAATATTATCAATATAAGGCCAACCCCAGGGACCGGCCATTTGAATAATTTTTTTCGTAAAATTATTTTTATTAATTTTTTTATTTTAAGTAAAGATAGTGTCCAATGTTATTTGAAAATTATACACCAATTAAATTGCAAGATATAGTGAAAAGTATTTAGAAAATCTCAAAACGTTTTGCAAATAGTTAAAAATTTAAAAATAAATCGTCCAAACGTATTACTATCTTAGCAAACTTAAAATGTTAGATTTGAATTGAAATATGTAGTTCTACCAATCAAATTTGAAAGATTGTTCAATTCTATTTGCAAAGCTTTACGAATTCTATTTAACAAATATTTAATATGTTTTAAATAAATTGCAACAAGTAATAGAAAATTGTTTAAGCTAAAATGTAAATATATAATGTTAAGTGGAAAAAATGTATTGGCCCTGAGAAACCAGGCCAAAACATTTGTCAACCCAAAATACCTAGCAAAACAAATAATAATCTTTCTATCACATTTAGTTTGATTTCCATTCAAATGGAGTATTAATCTAGTCTACACGCAATATTCAGACAAAAAAAAACAACCGCATTAAAATTAAATGTAATCTTAACCTACATTTCAATTATTATATGAAAAATAATAGTATTAGTTAAGAGATAAAATAAAATTGTACATCTTATTTCGGTATCCACCCTAAAATATAAAACCAACAATACAACTATAGCAAAAAAGAAAAGGAAAATCTCCCCTTCAGCACAACAAACAGAGAAACCAAAAAAGAAACTTTATGTAATCAATTACATTTTGGTTCCCTGATAAATTTTTCGGTAATTTTATTCCGTTCCCCTTGTATATTTGTATGTATTTATATCTGCGTGCGAGGGTATTGAATTTATTTATTTTCTCAATTCGCTAAATTACTTTAATACAGCATAAACAACTTGGTTAGAGTATACCAAGTAGAAATAATAAATTAAAATAACGCTGAGTTATCAATGTTGTATGTTCCTGTGTATATACGGAAAGTATTATATGAGTACAGTTTATTATGTATTATGTGTTATATGGTAAAAGCTTTCAAATTTTATAAATTTTTTTATTTTCTGTCTATGCACAATAAAATTTGCTATTCGCTGTTTTTTTATGAATGGAAAAATCATTTAGGGTCTAAATAGATTTTTTGGTTCAGCTTTTATTGTATACTGAAACAATAACCGATGTTTTTCCGTTCCTGTAGATTTATTTGAAAAAGTTTTACAATATATAGAATTTAAATTTATACTTTTTTATTGCGAGATTTTATGAAATTACCGATTTAATAGATCGTCTCATCATGATTGTGATTTACAAACGCGAAATTTGTCCTAAGTTGTCGTAAATGTCATAAGTTGTTTGCATATGCGCATTTGTGTAAAAGCCCTGATTTTACGAATTAATTTAATTCTAAATCAGACAACAAAAATCATGTTTAATTTTATTTACTCTTTTCACAATAAACTAAATTACTTCGATCTAAAACGACCAAAGTGTTGAAATTCTGTCAAAAATGACTAAAAATGGTTGGTCTAAAATCAATTTTCTCAACGTTCTGAAAGTCGCTGAGTCTGAAAAAACAAAAAAAAAAAAAATATAAAATTTCTGTTTGGATGCCTGGACGTCTGGATGTCTGGATGTCTGTGTACACTGTACCCATAGTATCTCAAGAACGGCTTGTCCGATTTCGAATTTTTTTTCGCCAATCTGTTTCTATGGTCAAGGCGGAGATTTGAAAAGCTCTTGGACACTGTACATCAAGAGAATGGGGTACTTGCCATACGAATTGACCCAAAACACCTGGTTATATAATTATTAACGATTTTTTTATATATGCTGATTTGATTATTGAATTGGGCAAGTTAGGGACCAATTTGCGGGTTGAGTTGAAGTTGAGTTGGAGTTGAGTTGGGGTTTGATTAGGATGTAATGAGCAGTTAACCAATTTTTTTATATATGCTAGTTTGAGGATTGAGTTTGGCGTAGTATTTGCGATTGAGTAGAGTTCCGTTTGCGGGTTAAATTAGGGCTGAGTTGGTGTTGGATTAGGGTTTAATGAGAAATTAAACTGAGGAAGAGAGAAATTAAAAGTTCGGTTAAAAACAAAATTTATTCTTCGCGCATTTACTTGTGATGCACCGGCAAAATCGTTTTGCAAATCCGTTAACTACCACAACGCGTTAAAAGGGTATCTTGAATGTGATCAATCTGGTTTCCGCATTTCAAATAATACCGTTTTTAATTTAATTTCAGGAAATTTAAAAACTGATCGTTCGTTTTCTAATCGTTTTGACTCAGAACATCATAAAGGCGAGACAAATATTTTAGAAAAATGTGGAATTGGGACCCAGTTCCTACTAGACCCAATGCATTTGATTGTTTTGGAAATTGCAAAAAAATTGTTGAACTTTTTGCTAGATAAAATCAAACCTGCAACTAAAATTTTGTTGTCTGAGTTATGTATCTCTTACGTGAAATATATTCCGATGAAATTTTCTCAAGTAGATGGAAAGCGACGGACTTTAGATTTTTCATTTTATACGGCATGATTACGTTTTTAAAAAATTTTGTCTTTTCAGAATATAAATATGAAAATTTCTTGCAAGAAATGAAAAGAATTTTTAATAAACCGACAAATATTTTACGTCAATTATATAATAGAATTAAAGAGAGGGAAAACTTATTTAAGTTCGTTATCTAGAATCTAGACAATAAATTTCATATCATTGAAACATTTAAAGATTGCAACAGATTTAACTCGTATGAGTACGATATTTATATTTAAAGCTAATTTTAAAGACAGATTTTGCTCTATTCATGATGAGACCGGAGAAATTCCATTTTTTATTGAAAATTTCAGTACTGTCAATAATATGTCAGGTAGTGCGAGGTAGAAGGTAATTCAATAATAGTAGTTAGATATTCCTAAAAACCAATATCTTTTAATTCCTACGTTTCATGAAAGCAGTTGTTCTAACTTTGGTTAGTTGCGCTTATTCATGTCTTCTATTCATTTATGTTTGATATTTCATTCAAAATATTTAACAGCAATAAAAAATATCGTACGCACGTATAACAACTCACGAATAGTTTCTGCATATTAATTAAATTATTACATTTTAAAAGAACCGCAATGACGTCATCTGACGAAAATGGTAAGGATTCATCATTATGTTATGTGTAAATAATAAATAGTTAACAAATTTTAAGACTTTTTTCAGAATCGTTATTAATTAACATAAATTTAAATCATACTCGGAAAATAAGTTAAAACTAAAGCTAAAGAACGCTATTCTTAAACAACCGAAAATGAGCTTTTCTCAATCGCATACTTCTTTAAATGGTAAATATGTATACATATTTCATACTTTTTGAGCGAATGGGGCGAACACAGAAATAGCAAAAACTATCCTGGGTATGTTGAACGCCTGTTTTGTATGTATAATTATTAAAAACAAAAATTAAATTAATTAAATTATATTAGTATTTTTAATTATTTTAAATCTGTTCGTACCGTTGACACCGTACCAAATTTTATTATAATTTAAGGGGACCCTAAAAAAATAACTGCAAACCATCATTCAAGTAATAGGTAATACTCAAGGTGAAAGAAAATAGTGTTCATAATTAATTAATTTATTCAAATTTTATATAATGTTTAGACAACTTATTCAACGATCCAAATTTAATAAGTATGAGAATTATTTAAAATTAATAATTTTATTCCTGTTGGTGTTTTATTATTGCTAAACGAAGAACAAACGTTTTAAGTCCTACAAACATTCAAAATGTTTTGTACACAAACACTAAATATTATTTAAAAACTAAAACTACATACATATATATTTACATATTGTATGTGTGTACCTTTAGATATAATATAACAATTCCATAATCATTTTCATTTTTTTTTTCTAGTCACCAGGCCAGAACTAAGATACACAAGCAGACAATTAAAAAGTTTTAAAGTAGATATCACAAAATTATGAAATTTGATGAAACCTGACTCAAACTTTAATTTCGATCTACTGATTCATAGTGTATAGAACAGTTTTGAGCCACAAATAAAAAAATTCTGAATTTTCTACAAATTTGATAATGTTTATGTTAATTTACCTAACACACTTATAATTCCTACATTCAGACGAAATATTTATCAAGCTACGTATCAGATGGCAAGCACAGTTTCACCGGCTTGACTACAATTGGGATGGACTTCATTTTAAATTGCCTGTTAAAAATATGGTTTTGTTTAAACTTATTTTAATTAAAATTTAAATTTATTTTATTAAAATAATTAAATATTTTTATTTACATAAATTTTCTCTTCTTAGTACTCGTAGATGCCTGGAAAGTTAAATTTTCGCTGTATGTACAATACATATAAGAATTATGAGACCTCTATAAAAAACAAACGTTTGATGCGCATAACAGGCAAACCAGAAGATAAAGTCGATCTAGGCAAACCGTTAAGGCATTGCCCCATGTACAAACGGCAAACCGGCATTTAAAACCGTCAAATACAATTATTGACAAATTGTTTGTTTTTCAATGTGAAAATTATTAAAAAATAGTTCGAATCTATAAGTTCTACCTTATTCGTAAATTTTTTTCATAAAATTGATTTAATTTCATTGAAAAAACTCCAATTTTATATTTTTACGGACGGATTTTTGCTTGACGGCCGGCAAAACATAAAATTGGAGTTTTTTAATGAAATTAAATCAATTTTAATAAAAACTTTTACGGATAATGTAGAACTTATAGATTGGAATTATTTTTTAATAATTTTTATATTGCAAAGTGAAGCAACTTAGCCAAAAATTAGGTTTGACCGTTTTAAATGCCGGTTTTCCGTTTTGCATGTGGTAATGCCTTCTAAATTGATTTATTTCTTGTTAATGTCATTTTTTTTGTACATTAATATAGAAATAAATTGAAATAAATAAATAAATAAAATTTTCTTAATTGTACGTAGTCCTACGTTAATAGGTCGTGTCTCGGATACAAGTTCGTAGGTTTTTTATGGTAATAAAGTCAAATATTTCTCGATATTTTCTGAATAATTGGTGGTTTAACTGTGGAACTAATTATGAACTATTTGTTTTTTGATAAAACAATATTATTGATATTAACTTTCAATTTAAAAAAAATCGAATCTAATTATAGGTTCAAACTATATTGCTCAATTCGAGTCTTTAACTCAATTAGAATATCAATTTCTCTCTGGGGATGGCATTCCAAGTTTACCGAAATTTGTTAAAACTTTCAGCACTCACCTAATTTTTAGAAGATATGTGAGGCATGAAATGTTTAAGTTGACATTTCTGAGATAAAGGGATCATTTAAGTGAATCAAATGATTCATGTGTCGCCACGAACAGGGATTCTTCGGTTTCTGTACTATTCGGCCTGAGCTTCCTCAGAACAGGAAAAACGATAAGTGTTTCGGAGCGTTTCCAAATATCGGTTTTAATTTCGGTTTTTATCTATATTTATTTTATAATTAAATTTCCCATTTTCCAGAATTTATAAAACCGAGATTGTTTAGCACCGAGATTTTGAAAACTAAGATTTTGTAGGCAACCGATGAACAAGGACAGTGCTTTAGTTTTGTTTAATTCTGTATGTTATAAATATTTTCTTATCTATATTATTTAATATTTTATTTCTCTGTTTTACAATGAATATAATTAAAACAACCATTTGACATTTTTTCATGTGAGTGAAGTATTTTGATAGTATATTTAAAATATTTCCTAAAAATTGAAAAATTAAACATAAAAAAAAAATCTATATAAGGTAACCAAAAGTGAAAAGCTGCGGCGAGAGTGTAACGATTGGTTCAACAGTCATTACAAAACTTATTTTATTGAAGCTATCTGTGCACAGCATTTCCGGCTAATGACTCACGGCGTGGGCGGGGTTGATACAGACTTCAATAAAATTTAATTAGCTGTGCTTATAACAAAAAAAAAACTATTTCGTCAGCTATATTTCGCAAACCTTCATTCACTATCAGACTCAATTTAGACACTCATCTCAATTTATAACACTACACACAAAAAAAGTTGCAAACAATAATGTTATCATAAACAAAATTCACATCAATTTAGAATGAAATTAAATTATAAAAATTATTTCAAAATTGAATATTAATAAGAAGAATTGTAATTTAAATAATAAAATAAAAATAATAATAATAATATATACAAATGTTGGTTTACAAAAATTGGTTGATTACCTTAATAAAGATGACAGTTTCAAACCTCTGACAAAGCTGCTGATTGTTATATCCACGTGTAATTCAATGATGGAACTTATGGACCAATTATATCGATAGTTAATAAACCCTTCTTAATATATGATGTCCGACTCGCTGAATGTAATGATAGATATTCGATCTGCAGTTTTATTGTACTGTTCTCCGTACTGATGAGTATTAATGATTTGATTTTTCATTCATCATCAATTATGATCATTCGACTATTCAATTTAGATATACTGTACAGAATTTTTAGATTATACTGTAACAGAGCATACCTTTAACATTAAACGATACGATGGTACTTTAAAAAGTCCATGATAACAACTTTCAATGAAATAGCGTTTCGATAGTTATATTTCAGATGATATTTTTTTTTAAGATTAGATACACAACAAATTCATCATAAAATAATTTACACAGACACTGTAGTTTAGTTCGTAAATTTTTAATATTTTATTGTTTATTAATTTAACAATATTTTTCATTTACAATGATATATGTACAGTTGTATGTAAAATATACCAAACATAACTTTTAATTGTTTTTACTATTACTATATATTTATAATTTTGTAAACTTTAATTTAACAAACTATATACATATAAATTAAATTAACTATTATATTTTATTTATAAGTAAATTGTTCACAACTTTCATGCCCACAGTTTATTTTTGATTTTTAAAACACAAGAAACTTTATACTAACTGTACACATTTGTTCTCGATGGTTTTTAAATTATTTTTAAATAATTTTAACTGAATGTCATTATCGTATCAAAATAAAATATTTTATTTTTCCAGTTTCCGGATCTTTTCCCGCGTAAAACAAAAACCGTACCGTTTTATAAGGCAATAAAAGTTGACAATATAATTGTGATCAATAATGAAGATAAATAAATAAAATAATTGAAATAAAAAATCAGAGATGTAATCGACGACAAACGCGAGTCGTTACAGTCGTGGGGCCGCCTCACACCGCTGAGATGTCTCAAAAAAGCCGGGCTATATTAAAATTTCATGAAATGGGCTAATTTAATGATAAATATCTTTTATATGGTAGTTTCCTAAGACGTCACCATTCAATTTTTTACATTCAAAAGCTACCTGTCCCACAGGTTTTGAGATAATAGCGGGAATTGATTTTGGAGCAAGCTTTGCGTTGAAATTTTTGGATGCATCACTTTGGATAAAGTTTTTTACAAAGACGTGTTGTCCTGGTTCAAATGTTCGCACTCGACTGCGGAGATTATATGATCTCACGTTTTTCGAATAAGCCTTTCGTAAATGAGATAAGACAGATTCTCGGGCCAAATTAAACCTAGTAGGTTTTGAACTCATCAATAGTTCATTGTCCCCATGATGAGTTAACAATTTACGTACACTATAATCAGAACCATGATTTTTTTTATGTTCGCCAAATACTAAATAATGCGGTGAATAACCACACGAAGCATGTATCACATTCCGTAGCGCTGACGCGATTTCGTTAAAATGAATATCCCATTCGCGCTGATCAGATTTAATATATGATCGAATGGCCGACAGAATACAACGGTTCACACGTTCAGAAGCATTCGATTGTGGAGTATATTTAGGGGTAGTCATATGTTTCACGCCGTATTTAGTCAATAACGTTTTAAATTGCACCAACTTGAACTGTTTGCCGTTATCCGTTAAAACCGTCTCCGGGACAGAAAAAAGATTAAATATGTGACCTTCGACAAATTCCACTAAACTAGCAGCGTTTGCGTTTCTTAAGGCTTTTAAAAAAACGAATCGGGAATATTTGTCTAAGACTATTAATATATAAGAATTCCCACGTTTGGTACGGGGATACGGACCTAAAAAATCCAAATACAACCACTGAAAGGGTTGATTGACTTCAGTTAACAATCCCATTGGAGGTCGAGTTACATAATTAATTGGTTTACATTTACATGTCTTGCAAAGTTCACATTTCGATATATAAGATTTAACATCATTTGCCATATTAAACCAATAGAAATACCTTTTCAGTCTGTCTAATGTTTTCACGAATCCAAAATGAGCAGATAGGGGAGGGGAATGGGCCTGTTCCAGTAATATAGGGGTAAGAGATGGAGGTATGACCAGCTTCCACTGAGGTAAATCTGTTTCAAATGTATTAGTACTCGTATTAGAGGACGGGCAAATGAGTAATTTGTTATTCTCAATACGAAGATTTGAATTAATATCTTTCATCTTTTGAAAATTAGTTAGTTGACCAACGTACTCTTGATCGGTTGAGAATTCAGGAGCGTCCATGTTTATATGCAACGGTAAATCATTTTCCAAACATCCTGATTTAATGATTTCATCAATCTCTATCCGCGACAACGCGTCCGGCACAATGTTTTGTGAACCTTTCCTGTGTTGAATTTCGAAATCAAATCCCTGCAGTTTCAAGCTCCAGCGTGCCAATCGACCCGAGAGATCCTTTTGGGACATTAACCACTGGAGACTTGAATGATCGGTAACTACCACAAAGTGAAAACCTTCTATGTAGGCGCGGAATTGTTTTATACTTAAAATAACCGCGTAGCATTCCAGCTCGGTGACCGAATAATTGCGTTGAGCTTTATTCAGTTTTTTTGACATGAATGCTATTGGAAATTCTTCTTCGTCACTGCCTTTTTGAAACAATACACTACCAACTACAGTGGAGCTGGCGTCGCATTGCACATAAAAAGTTTTAGTGAAATCGGGATTATGCAAAACAGGAGCCGATATTAAGGCTGTTTTTAAGGTATTAAATGCACTTTGAGCCTCTTCATTCCAAATACATTTTTTTCCTTTTTTAAGCAAATCAGTAATAGGAGAACTGATTGAGGCATAATTATCGATGAATCGCCGATACCACCCCGTTATGCCCAGAAATTTGCGGATTTGTTTCAGAGTTCGTGGAATAGGATAATTCTCAATAGCTGAAATCTTTTCAGGATCTACTTTCACGCAACCATCACCAACAATGTATCCAAGATACTTAATTTGTTTTAATACGAATTTACTTTTTGTGATATTAATTGTGAGGTTAGCTTCTTTTAGCAATTTAGCCACTGCACGAAGCAATGAAAAGTGTTCGTCAAGATTCGCTGAAGTAATTAAGAGATCGTCTAAATAAACGAAAACTCTATCCTGCAAATGAAAAGGTATAACTTTGTGCATGAGACGGCACATGCGCTGCGGCGCATTACACAAGCCGAATGGCATCACACGAAATTGATACAACGGCCGAAACCCTGAACCGTAAATGCGGTATATTTCCTCGAGTTTTCATCCAATGGGATTTGCCAGAAGGCATCTTTTAAATCAAGACTGGTGATAAACCTAGTCTGATTAAGTCTTCCCAATAAGCCGTCGATGAGGGGCAGGGGATATGCGTCTTTAACTGTGACCGCGTTCAACTTTCGCGCATCTAGACAGAGTCGCACTTTACCATTAGGTTTTACATTAAGAGTGATGGGAGAACTCCAACTACTATTACTCTCCTCGATAACTCCAAGCGAAAGCATTCGATCTATTTCCTTATTTATGATATCTTGTTTGATCGGTGAGACCGCATAGTATCGTTGTTTTACCGGATAAGCGGACCCAACGTCGATTGTATGTGTGGTGTATGAAGTTTTCCCTAACCCAATTTTATCGAATGATGGAAAAAGTGAAATTATTTCATCAAGTTCGAGACGATATCTATCAGAGAGTTCATGTTTATGAGGATCTTCTGGTGTAGAGACTGACTGATACAAATCGTTAATGATAGAGGGAACAATTCCAAATTCTCGCCAAAAGTCAATACCCAAGTATAAATTTTGTTGTAAATCCGGAGCAATATGTAACCGAATTGTTCGCGTTTTATTTAAGTAGGTGATAGGGATATTGATGTGACCTAAAATTGAAGTTTTCTGGCCGTTGGCCGTGAATACATATGTTGGTAGATGATGAAATTTATAATTTACAGATTTTAAAAAATCATGACTACCGGAACCCAATACACTTATATTAGCACCACTGTCTAATAATCCACGTATAATATGTCCACCAACACACACTTCCGCATAAGGTCTTCCATCCGACTTATCTGATATTATGGTTGCTAAACATTTAGATTTAATTGAACGACGTTGAAACCAGTATCGAGAATTACGAGAATAAGATTCTAGATGCGGGAATGTTGATTGGGGGACTGAGATAATCTTGTCTGCTAAATTGGAATGGTTTTTTGAGTGAATAGTGGTTTTTATTTCTTCGCTCCCGATTCTGGGGAACTGATTTGATTTGAATGCTGCCGTCTGGGTGAAACGGGTGTTGGGAAATGTGTTCGCCCAATCGTCCACATTTCCTTCTGTAAGTTTCCCGATTTCATAGGACTACATTGCGTACAATTTGGTTTAATGACATTTTCCCTTCCACAACCGTAACAAAATAAATGTGTTGGAGGGATTGTACAGTTTTTATAAAGATGCCCTAGGTCGTGACAATTCCAACAAGTATATAAATGATCGGTCGCTTCTTCAAATCTTACTTTAGGTGAAATAACAGTAGCCACTGGTTTATTTTGACTTTTAATTTGAAAATTAGAATTATCTCGGGGGAATCTCCTGTCTTTGCTAGAACCCTCAAATGCTTCAAGGGCATGGTCATCTTCTTACAAAGAGGAGGAATTGAACTGAGAGAACGAAGGAGCTAATTCATGCACTGATTTACGGTATCCTTGTAGAAAATTTTCGGGACAGTAACCGTTTCTGGACCATATTTGTTCTCAACTAACACACATAGAAACGAGCTGATCTATGGAATTAACTTTCTTATCGGTCATTTGTAACTGAAATTAAAGACCAGGGCGCATATTTTTCTTTAGGTAACGCAATAATTCATCTTCCTTGATTATAGTTGGTGACTTCATGGCAATTTTTAGTAGGGCGCTGTAAAAATCATAAAAAGATTCCTTTGGTAGCCGTTGTTTTCGATTGTCTAATTCTTGAAGTATATCCTCTTCCGACAAATGTCGTTGAAATCGTCTAATCAACTCCGAACGTAATTGTGCCCACGACACTAATCCATTCCGTTCGAGAAAGAGCCAATACCACTCTAATGCTTCTCCTTTCAGAATGGTACCTAATTCCTCGACTAAATAAACCTGTGAAACCCCATAACGAATGGCGGAGCGTTCGACACGATATATAAAACGTTCTATATCGGTTTTTTCGGAAGGAGAACCATCGAAACTTAAATTCCATTTGTACAACCTTTTAGAGGGAGAACTAGAATATTTCAAATCGTCAGACGTAACTGGAGCAATTTGCGACCATAGATTGGCTTTGGGAACTGCCGATTCGGGATTTTGATTTATTTCTTTATGACTATGACCATAACATAATTTAGATGCTGGTAGTTCCTGATTCTTGAGATTATCAGTTTGAGATACATGCCCTAATTCAGTTGCTGATTGTAAATTAGGATCAAAGTACGGATTGCCAAAGGTTTTTATTCGTTCGGTAATAGTTTGCTTCAAGCTATTAACCTTACCTGATTCAACATTCAGTATACTCGGAGGATTAATTATGGTGTTCGTATTTAAAGGAACTGTATGACTATGATCGTTCGAAGATGAAGGTTTAATATAATTTTCAAGTTCGCCTGCATTGGACCCGGATGAGCAAATATTAGTTTCAGAAGATGTTCGAGTTTGTTTCTTGGATTCTTTTTCGGAAGCTGATTCGTATTCGGAATCAAAATTATCTTCTGTTGGCCCCTCTATGGTAAGTTCTGATAAAGTTTTATTCAATTCTGTCTCGTCCGCGTCTTTAAAGTTAACTTGCCAATTTGTCAGATAATTTGTCAATGAATTAATAATTTCTACTAGTTCTGGCACCTGATCTTTTATTGAACGTGAGTGGGATATTCGTTTAACCCTACCTTATACGTGTAAGAGCCTTGATTTAATTTTGACGTAGTTATCTTTATTTGTATCATTCCTAGTTTCTTGTATCATAGCTTTAATGCTTTGAAGTTTAGCTTGACATTTTATCATTTCCCGTTTGGGATTTTTACGAGCTGCTTCATGTGCCCGATTGGGAATTAAAACGGGGGTAAGAAGTTCAGCAGTTAATTGTGTTTTAACTTGATTATACATATCTAGTGCCGTGCCCGAAATATTTCGAGTTTCGCACTCTATTAGGAATTCATCGTGTGATAATTGGTCGATATCCATTTTAAAATAAATGTTTTTTTTCTTTTATAGATTGTATATGAAGCGACTCAAGTTTTAAATTTCAATTATTTCGAAAAAAAAATATATTTTTTTTTTCTTTTTAACAAACAATTTTTAAAATTCAATAATAGAGAAAAAAAAATTATATCAACGTTAAATACGAATTGATCGAGAAAAATAATAAAATAAAATAAGTATAAATATTAATAAGAAAAATTAAATAAATTCGAGAAGAAAAATCCAGCCGCAATAAATTCAAAAACAAAGTCTAATTATACAAAAATTCGAGAATGAAGGTCTGACAAAATTCGGTGACGAAACAGTTAAATAAAAATTTAATGATGAAGTAACAAATTTAATTGCTATATGAAATATAAAAATCGATAAATCCAAATGCCTTTATAAACAGATGTACTTAGATTATTTCAAAGCAAATTTAAAATACAGCTTTTTTTCTCCATTTTACCACCTAACATAATAAATTAAATTTAGCCTTGCTAAATAACAATTACGGAATATTTACGCGAATAGGAAAACGGGAAAAACTGCATTTAAAATGTTACCAATAATAAGAATATGACTACCATTACATGTAAACCAACATAATTTTTCAAAACTTCACGCATGAAGGAAATAAATTACGCGCATGTAATTGTAAATCAAAATATATCCATACATGATTATTTCGAACATGGTAATCAAAAGACCTAAAGCCGAATATCCATGCGATCATGTATTGATATAACACTGAAACAAAATCAACAGTATATCAAGATAAAAACAAAAAGAAAATTTTAAATAAAAATATTTTAATAGAAAAACTGTTGATTAAAGAGTTAAAGTAACTGATGGTTACCCTAACTGAAGTATTGAAAGCCGTAATTTAAAAGCTTGTTTGGGCGCTATTTGTAACGATTGGTTCAACAGTCATTACAAAACTTATTTTATTGAAGTCTGTACCAACCCCGCCCACGCCGTGAGTCATTAGCCGGAAATGCTGTGCACAGATAGCTTCAATAAAATAAGTTTTGTAATGACTGTTGAACCAATCGTTACAAGAGCCCCCGCGACAAGCGTTGCGATCAGCGAGGAAAAGCGATCAGCGAGAAAACTAAACACATGCATTTATTTGGACAGAATGATCGTTTTCAATCGTTTTTTCTTTTTCATCGTCGAAAAGTTCCAAGCAAAAACTTAAAAGCAGGGCTTTTACTATCTGTAGAAGAAGAAACCATGCAAACAATTTCGTTTAATAATATCATTAAAACGCTTGCTCAACAAAGGAAAGACCTATTCAACTCTAAAGTCAATTTCCTAGTTGCCTTCATTCATTCTTTCAAAGCTATGTGTTTGACATTAAAGAAAATACTATAGTTTTCATTTCCAAATTCTCTGCCAATCAAATCACTTTAAATGATATAAGCCACGCCTGCTTTTTACATCTAGTTAAAAAAATTCTAACCTCATGCTGTGTTTATGACATAGGAACATAGGAAGATAGGGAGTGTGACACGACCAACCAAATTATTTAAAATGTCACCAGCCCCGCCTACTAGCCTACTTTGATCAAAAGTAAGAAATTTTACAACCAGAGCATGGAACTAATAGGCGGGGCTTGTGATATTTTAAATAATTTGATTGGTCGTGTCACACTCCCTATCTTCCTATGTTCCTATGTCATAAACTCAGCATTAATGCTGAATTTATGACATAGGAACATAGGAACATAGGAAGATAGGGAGTGTGACACGACCAATCAAATTATTTAAAATATTACAAGCCCCGCCTATTAGTTCCATGCTCTGGTTGTAAAATTTCTTACTTTTGATCAAAGTAGGCTAGTAGGTGGGGCTAGTGACATTTTAAATAATTTGGTTCGTCGTGTCACACTCCCTATCTTCCTATGTTCCTATGTCATAAACACAGCATAAGCAAAAGTATCGAACTATCGACTATGGTCTTTTTCCCTAATATCGTGAACACTTCATGAGTGATTTGTTTTAAGCATCATATTGCTCAAAAATGACGAACAGAAAAACGAAGGAACAAATTGGTCTGTTTTGAGGGATATGATTCGCTTAAAAAAATCACTGAACGAATGAATGACTGATTGAAGGCAACCGTAATGTCGACCAAATTACTGTGTACGTGAGAAAATAGAGTGAAAAGTCGCATATTTTCTTAGCAAAATTACATATCCAATAATACAGTATGTTCTAGGGACACCAAAT
Organism: Tipula helvola; assembly: GCA_963556165.1. Classification (NCBI taxonomy): domain Eukaryota; kingdom Metazoa; phylum Arthropoda; class Insecta; order Diptera; family Tipulidae; genus Tipula; species Tipula helvola. The sequence continues at coordinate 88,016,786 of OY744483.1, read as the reverse complement.
TTCAAACCGATATGACATTTAATTTTGTTTTGGAAGTTATCGATCATTCACTAATACAAATAATTCTGCGGGAAAGCTATTACGCAAACCAAAGGAAAGTTAAAAAGTATTACGACGATCCTGCTTCTTCACATTTCACAGTTCATAAGTAGTTTACTGCATTTCGATGGGGTAGAATCAGTACGAATGACATTTCTCACTCAGGACGCCTCGTTAAGCTCACTACTGAAGCTTAGAGTATTTGTTAGAATGTTAAACATACTAAAACGACACGTATGGAACGCCCTACATGAATGTTTGATCAAGAAAAAGTCGTCTTCCGAAACGATAATGCACCAGTTAACTCGTCCGCAGTCGTCACCGCCAAATTGACTGAATTACGCTATGACCAGGCTGCTTTGAAAAATAATTCATTATTTTTTCATTCAAGTAGTAGTTAACATTTCAATGTACCCTCATATGTAACGCTTTAATTTAATTTTAACTTTATGCTAACATTATGTTGTAAAAGAAGATGTGTGCATATTTGTAACAACAACTAAATAAGGGAAAGGTGGAAAATTCTTGACCCTATTTAAATAATTTAAATAATTTTTATAATTTTATATATAAATAATTACTTTTCATAGTTTTTTCCAATATTTCGTTGGAATCCGTTATCCGCGAAACCGATCAAATTACTCGAGTAGTGAAATATTCGAAAAATGTCCAAAATATATGAGTACTCGGGTACTCGAGAATCGGTGTTGGATACCCTAATAACTGCCTTGAAAATTATGTGCCTCATCAAAATTAATAAAATGTTTATTATAAATAAATATTAATTAAATATATTATATTTATAAATTAATAAAATGTTGCCAGTTGAAATAATAATTTGATACGTACATAATACCATTACCAATATGTTTAGTTACACTTTTCAAGCTCCCATTTTCTCTATTGATGATTGTAAAAGTTGGCTGAAGGCGTCTTATAGAAAAACTGTTTATTTAAAAGAACCATCCATTTGAAGTTTGTGTTGCATTGGTAATTAAGTTTACTGTGTCTTTGTTTTACGTTAAATTATAAATATATTTAGATACACACTTAACCACTTAGATAAACAATATAGAAAATATTGATAGAAGCAATTGCGGTTATTTCAGCAACGAAATACAATTTTCAACGTCAATAGATAGATAATTTTAGTATAGAAAAATTCGGCTCCAATCGTTAATAGTGAACAACATAATATTGCAGTTATTATACTAGAATCAGCAACTGCCGAATTACTTAAGCGTTATGTTAAACCGATCAATAGCTATAACAACCATTGAATATCCGATTGAGATGTGAATTCTGTGTAAATTCTGAGTTAATTCTAAATCAATAATCTCTGAAGTATAATTTACGATAGTCACCTTTAATATTCAATTCATATTATTTTTCAAAAAATTAATTGAATTTAAAAAAACTCCCTCTGGAATAAAATTTATAAAATAAACATAAATAAACTTAAAATTTTAATGTCATTGAAAAAGTGCATTTAAGTGTTTTAATTTTCTACACATTTTGTATGGAAATCATGGCGTCTAACTAACTCCACCGGTAATACACAACAAAGTTACAATCAAATTAAATATATAAATTAAAATGTTCTTGTGGCAAAGCGTATGTTGGTCAGAACAAAACAATATTACAAAAAAAAAAAAAAAAAACTAGTTTACGCCTAATTTGATGTTTTTGCTTTGAGCAATTATTTATATTTAAAACTATTCTCTAAAAAAATATTTAATAAAACCTTTCGCCTCAATGAAACTGATTCGTTATGGATAAGCAGTAAACGAATAAAGTTGTTATATCTTATTGAATACTCAAACCACCATTTTAATATTAATCAGGCCAATGATTCTATTTAACGCTAGACTATTCACACACAAGCTAATATACAACAATACCAAAGTTTTTAAATTGAACGAATAAATTACAATCGTATAGATGGTCTCCTGTGTATCTCGAAATATTCAACATTTCTTAATAATCACCCCGTTAGCAAAAACTAACCTAACAAAATAACAAAAGAGGGAAAAAGCTCCAAAGAGACATAAAAAAAAACATGAAAATAATATTAAAGTTTAGAAATATAAATATTTTTTTTTTATTTGGTTAGAATTTTTATTTTATTTCAGTTTTCTTTTTTTCCATGTTGATTATTTCATTTTTTTTTTTTTTTTGTATAAACTTAAATATTATGAAGTCTTAGTGGTTTTGGAGACAACACAGCATAAAAAAAAATGTACATAAGTTTTGATATAAATACCAATTGTTGGTATTAATTTTATATAATAGTCTGGTTCATTTTAAATATCCTAACTTTATTTTTTTTATTTTTTGGGGTTTATATTTTGAATAACAAATTATTTTAAGGCAACAGCAGCTTTTAGTTTTAAAAGTTTTCCATAATTAAATCACATATTATGTATGTATGTATATGGAAATCAATATAATTTGTTTTATATAAAAGCTGTTGTGAAAATTAATTTAAATTGATGTTATTTGTATGGTTGAGAGTCACGCTAATCCTAATATGTATGCTACATATATATACATTTGGGTGTATATAACATAGTTTTGCTTTAATTAGTCATGGTCATAATAACTCTATGTAGTAAATTTATTATAAATTCAAAATATGGTTTAGGGCACGTGGTCAAATTTTGTTTGTGTGTCACAAATTAACAGCATTTTGAATAAATCTCTTGTATGCATGTATATATAAGCTCAAAGCTCAAGGCTTAATGAATATATGTATCACATAAAAAAAGTTGAAAAGCTTAATTCAAAAACCAAACCACAATCCAATTACCTTAACAAAAAAACAAAAAAAAAATCCATAGAAAGGGAGTAAAAAGCTTACTCGTTTATTTATAAAGCATTGATTGAAACATTACATAAGGTTATATTTACAGTATAGTACTTGAAACTTTTTATACAATATAAAATAAATATTTTATGATTTAATTTCTCTAAAATAAATAATATTTGAAACTATGTTCTTGTTATGTGGTTAAAGTACAACTTTTTTTTGTCAAAATCATACAAAAAAATGAATTTCAATATTTGTACTTGATATATGAATTTTTGCTTTTATATATCTAAAAAGTTTTATTTGCGAGTATGTGTATATGTATATAAGAGTATAGTAGCAAGCTAACTTGCTGTTGGCATTTTCTTTCTTTGGTATAGTGCGGTGCAATAAATTTATATAGTACATATTGGTTCTGTTCTAAGTTATATAACGAACTATTTTTTTTGACAGTATCTTAAATCAGAGGTACACTTATTACATACGAGTATACAGACACAAAACATGTGTTATTTAGCGTTTCAATATATAAATCATATAAAATAGAATGAACCAAATTTGTTCCATTGGCATTTTATTCGTGTAAAAAAAGTAGTTTATGCTGCAGCTGAACTAGCAAAAGATTTATGTGAATATGTATGTGTAAGTTTATTTGTTAAATTGTACTAGGCCTCCTCGGCGAGCTCGAAATAATTTTGCTAAGTGTGTATTTCGAACAAGACGTTGCTTCTTTTTTTTGACTAATCGTCAAATTTTGGAATTTTTCAACGTTTAATATCTTAACGAAGTCATATTTCCATAAATGTCAAAAAAAGCTTTTTAATAAGTTTATGATGGCTCAACATATGCAGTTTCTCTTGTTAGCCATAATCTGACTGTTAGCCTTTCAGACTCACACGAAAAGAAATGAAAAATGTGCCGACAGTCTATACAAACTAGGGTATGTTATAAGGGGGTTGGTGTCGTTATCCAAAATAAAAAAATCCCGAAAAAACAAAACATCCCAAAAAATCGATTTTTTTTAAATATAACAAATTTTTGAAATACTATTTTAATACGTTTTATACCTTAGAAGATGTGGCTGCCACCCCAAAATCTCGCTCTGCAGATTTTTTGAAATTCAAATATTTAGCGAGATTAGGGCATTTAAAAAAAAATTGTTTTTTAATATTTACTCACATACTAAAATTGAGAACTCCCCAGTGCCTCCTAGCTTTGGACCCTTTGTGAAAGGATAACAGGAAAACGTCAAAAATAATTCAAAAATATTTACATTTGTAAAAATATTTACGTTTGTATTTCACATACTAAAATTAAGCTCCCCCAAAACCGCTCAGCATTGGTCTTTCCGCGCGACGCGCGAGGTTATCAAAAATTTAATGAGCTCTTTCCATTTCGATGGGGCACTTTACTTTGTATATTTTGGCATTTTTTCGTTTGGGAATATGATGGTATCCCGTTAGGACAACATGACACAATGCCCAAATATGTTGGGGCTTTTTCCATTTTTGGTGTACTTTTTTATTTAGACCCTAGGCTATTTTTGAATTGGGGCTTTAATTTAATTTTTAAACAGAAAACGTCAAAAGACCAAAACCCCAATAAATTTAAATGAAAAATTATCCATATTAGTTACAACAAGGGAGGATGTTCTAGAAAAGGAATGTTTAATTATAAAACATTCTGGAAAATGGAGACAAAAATAATTAATTTTTAACAAAAAAATTCAAATGAATATTCTCATTTCCCGGAAATTCTAAAAAAGGAAGATTTAATTTTAAAATTAAATATCCATTCTCACATTCATTAATAATGGATGGTTTTGTTTAATTAAATTTTAAGGCGTTTTTGCATTTATTTTAGGGTATTCCTTCATTTTGATGATGATAAATGAAAATGAGAAATAACTTGATTTTTTATTTCGCTTACTCTAAATAAAAATGCAACCGGCTAGTTGAAATAAAAAATCAACTCATTTCTCATTATCATCAAGCCGACCAAAAACAACTTGAAACATTCAACGGTATTAGCGGTTTTGGGACAGTTATCTGCTGTAATATGTGAATACATATTGTAATTATTAAAAAATATTTGTTTTTTAAAATTCTACAAATTTCTATGAATGTTGAAATACAGTTTTTGGGTAAAAAAACTTGCGCTCCTATTGAAACCGCATAAATATTATTTTTAGAAGTCGAGTACACTGTTTAAATTTAGGAATGTTCTCTGGCTGTGGCACTATACGATTGTTGCCCAGTTTCAATGACAGCGATTGCAGCTAGGGTTCCTCAAACAGGACCAAGGATCCCGGCTCCCTGGAATCCCGGTCACAAAAGTATGACCGGGAATTCCGGGGAGTGTTAGTAGACTTTTAGCTAAAATCCGCATAGGAAATTTAGGGATTCTCAAACGGAATTCTGGAATATTGTTTTCTGTATCAAAAATGTGACCGGGAAATCCTGGGATTTCCCGATTTTCGATTTTTTTTTACACTCGTTTAACTATATAACGGCTTAGGAATGATACATTACAGTAAGACTTCGGTTTAAGAGAATGTAGAATATTTAAACATCCCGTGTAGAAGTTTATCCATCAATATCACTTTCAAGTCAAATTCGTGCCGATTAGGAATGAATTTGGTTATTATTATTAACTGATTATGATGAAATTCTATTTGAACGATGGAAATGGGATTTTAAAATGATTATTATTACATAAAATTCTGGAAAATGGCCAATTAGGAAAAAACTTTTTGATTTTTTCTCCGATTATGATGAAATTCGGGATACATGATGGAAATGGGATTCAAAAATTAGTTTTGGAATATGACCAATTAGGAGGGAACTTGGCCATTTCTGATCCGATTTTGATAAAATTCACCATGCACGATATAAATAAAATGATTTGGAGATAAAGTTCTGGAATTGGCAGACTCCACCTTGCATGTACCAAGACCTACAAATATGTCGATGGATAACCCGCCCAGCTTAACCTTCACGACCCAACATCTTAGCATCTGATCTATCCAGCAAATGAGCGATTCATCCACACCTAGACTCAACAAATCCAGAATTATTGCCACCGGTTTAACGTTGCTAAAAGCACCTTCTATATCCAGAGAGGTTACCAAGGAGTATTCCTTAAATTCTAGGGATTTCCCAATAGGACAAATCAGGGAGTGTAGAGCGGTTTCTACTGATCTCCCTTTACAGTAAGCACGTTGAGATTTCGATCACCTAGCTGGCTCAATAAAGTCTCTAATGTGTGCTTCTATTTATCGTTCTAGTATTTTTAAAAGAAAAAGGCATAAGCTTATAGGCCTAAGGTCTTTGGGATGGTAATGAGAGCTTTCTCCGGCCTTGCGTATAAAAAAACCGGTCACCTCTGTTGATTTCATAGGATGTGACAAAGTTCCAGGCTGCCTCTGAAGATAACTTCCAGCTAGGGTAGAGCCAAATCAATGGCTAGTTTAACATCTGCAGCAATAATGCTCTTGGGTTCCACTGACTTATATGGCTTAAAGCTGTTAATTGCCCACACCAACTTTCTCCGGCTTATTATACGACTTTCAACGCCTGGACATAAAAAAGTATTCGGTATTTCAGGCGTCAGTTCAGAGCACTGCGGAAAGTGGGTTATAGTAACTCCAAAGATTCACCACCAGTTGTAAACCAGTCAAGCCAGTACTTTCCGCAGCCTCCGAGGACCCCTGTATTTTACCACAGTAGAGCCTCCAGGCACTTATTTTGACATTGACACTTCTCATTTCACATTTCTATGTTCTGAGGGCTTCTTTATAGCAGTCCAATCCGCAGTAATTCTTTTTCCCTTGGCTTTTCTAAAAAGCATTTTGCGTTTTCGTCTTTGTTTACACAAAGCTCTACTTAGAGGAGAAGCTCCCAACATAGCAACATGAAAAACATCTAATAGCTTGTCTACTAAGTCATCAATCTCCTGATTACAGGAGGTTTCGGAACCGGTATAGGCAATGAATTACCTAAAATGGTTCTGAAAATATCCCAGTCGGTTTTCCTCATGTTTCTAAACATAGCCCTATTTGTGGCTTCTGTAACTAGTCCATAATGAAGATAGCAGAGATCAGAAAGAAATGGTCATAAGATACTTTTCAATTCACCAAACTATCGTCAATAAAATCTGAAACAACCATGATATCTAGCATAACTCTTCTCGGTTTCTAGTTATGAAAGTGGGCTTACACCCAAAATTACATATTTGAAGGTTAGTACTAAGAATAAAATCGAGGAGTAACTCACCTCTCTCGTTTGTATCCATACTTCCCCACAAACACGCACAACGTCCACTGCTTCAATTTTGAGTAGCAGAGCAGCCGAGGTTCCCTTGCAGCGGTGTAAATTGATATGCAACAACCTCAGTATCAATCTACATCGACACCAAGTCCTCCTGGAGTCCTGGAGTCCACATAGTGTTCCCAAGAATCTAAAAATCTCGAAATTTGGTACTCCGGGACCAGTTTTGTTACAACTTTTGTTCTTTCGCAAAGACTAAGAGTTAAGTGGACTACGCTCTCCCAACAGGTGTTGTAATAGAGGGCCAGGATATCTTGGCTTTCAAGACGAGGCTTAGAAGCCGATGTCCCTCCAGCCATAGTTTCCTGGTTTTTTAGAGTCCTTCAATGGTTTTGTGTAGAGTAAGGGCACAGATAAGGTTACACAATCCAGAGGGAGCCAAGTATCCGGATACAACTTTAGAGACTGAGTTAGTTTTTAGACTGGACTCAGCCAGGTTGATTCTCAGCACGGTACGATTGACACCTTAACCCAACAGAGTTGTTTAGCGCCCTGATAGCTAATATCAACTTGATTCCCACAGGTAGCTTGCTGTAGATGATCTACAAGATTTTTTAACACCTGTATTTACTCATATGAAGAGTTTTAAAAAAGTTGCTACCCTTTTCATAGATATTAGAGAAGCTTTCGACACAGTCAACCACAGTATTCTTCTAAAGAAATTATTTAAGTATGATTTTCGAAGCAATACACAAAATCTTACCTAAAAAAATCCCTCGCAGAAAATTAAAATAAGAAACGTCCATCGCGATGCTACTGTATATCAATCCATTTCTCATTTAAATCTGGTAGATCGTATTGCTGCTTTCGCTGATGTTCTTTGAATATACAGGAAACATTGGTGTTAAATATCATTCACTAAATTGTAATAATTTCACATGCAATAATTTTTGTCTGGATATTGAGAGTGTTGCTGAGTTTAAATATTTGGGTGTAGTTTTGGACAATCAGTTAAACTGGAAGGTTCATATTGACAAACTAAAGAAAACTCTTGTGCTAGCTAATATAAAATTACATCGGTTAAGAACTTATACGTCATTTAAAATATTGAAAATGGTCTATCAATAAGATTCTTTCAGCTTTTTTATAGACAAAATGTATTAAACATACAGACGTTCACAACATTATATGAGACAAGAACGTACTGATCTAGCGAATTATATTCACTAAATCAAAAACTCAAGGAAAACCGTCATTTCAGTGTGTTTTATGCCCACACAAATAATAGAGAGAAAAGTTTGTCTGTGTATTAATATCAAAAAGATTCTTTCAGTTTTTTATAGACAAACTATATACTATATTAACAATAAAGACATTTATCAATTTGTTAAACAGAAAAAATTAATAGTGCTTGTAATTTCTGTGGACTCATCGGCCATCTACAGCGGGTCTGCCGATCTGATCCTGGTAACCATGCCGGAAAACCAACAAAGCCTAAAAAAGGATACTACAAGCGAAGTACAAATTCTGTGAAGCAGATGTCCTTATCCAGTGAAGTGAAAACGCTCACGACAGTAATTATCAACAAGGTACCTTGCCATTTCGAAGTTGACTCGGGCTCGCGGTATACCATTATATCGGAGCCAGCTCTTTGTTTAATCTGGAAATCGCACCGATTCTTCAGCCATCTGGGCTTAGAGAGACTGCTAACAGAATCCAATCCAGATTCTCGGTCGCACTGAGGGCGACGTCGAATACAACGGCCGATGCATCAACAAAATGCCATTGTTTGTCACTACTGCAAACAAAACCAACATCTTGGGACTTGATTGGTTTAGACCATTGAGAATATCCATCCAAGGGGTGCATTTAATTCAACCAACGAAATTTTTGAGCATATTGGAGAAATACCAACACCTATTTCAAAATTGGATCCGACAGTCGTACCAATTCGACTACCACCTCGCCGAGTTCCGCTCACTCTTCGTCAACCAATCGAAGAGGAGCTTCAGAAGATGTTAAACCAGGGAATTTTGGAGTCAGTGGAGTACACAGAGTGGGCGACACCTATCGTCCTGTGATTAAATCTGATGCAACAGTACGGATTTGTGGAGATTATAAATCTACCGTAAATTAAGCGCTTTCGCCACACGAATTTCTGATTCCATCAGCTACTCATTTGCTGTATACGATGCCAAGAAGGTCAATATTTGCCAAGCTGGATTTGGCGCAAGCTTGCCAGCAACTCACAGTTGACGATGGCACCGCCATGGTACAAACCATCGCAACTCACAAGCAACTCAAACGTCTCCAGTTTGGAATCTCCAAGGCACCAGGTATTTTCTAAAAATTTATAGCAAATTTAATTCGTGTAATTTCAGGAATAATTCCATATTTTGACGATGTTATTGTTATCACTGCTTCTGATGACGAACTTCATGAAACTTTGAGCCAGATTTTTCAACGACTTGATGAAGCGGGGATTCGTCTTCGGAAAGATAAATGCATTATCGGATGTGAAGCTGTCGATTTCGTTGGTTATCGAATCGACGTCAGTGGTCTTCGTTCCGACGCGACGGATAAAACTAAACTCCAGGCTTTTCTTGGGCTATTGAATTTTTACCATGCATTCGTTAAAGGAAAAGCTACTATCGCAGAGCCGCTGCATCAACTTCTGCACGACAACACCAAATGGTCTTGGTTCACTGCCCATCAGAGAAGTTTCGACGAGCTTAAGTTTGCGCTTTCGCTATAAGAAGCTGCCATTACTGTTGGTCCTTTCACACAAGGTGGGTTATAATGAACGTCCGATTTCATTTTTTTCTAGGACGCTAACTGCCAACGTACGCCGGTATGCCCAAATTGATAGAGAGGTTTTCCCAATTATTGCCGGCATCAAGAAGTTCCATGACTTCGTCTATGGTCATGAATTTACGATCGTGACCGATCACAAACCGCTCTTGAGATTGTTAAACCCTAACAAACCGACGCCGCATATTTTGTCCACGAGAATGATGCCGCCCCGGTGGCACAGTGGTTAGCAGGCTTGGTTAATGTAAGGATCAATGAATTAATCACTCAATATCCGTTAAAAAAATGATTATGAAACTTCACAATGAAGCGGCTAAATCCCTCTATGGGATGTAGGGCCAGCGAAAAAAGAAAAATGATACGATGGAGGATTTTCCTCAACGCTTACAATTACTCACTTATCCACAGACAGAAAACGTGAACAGTAATGCTGATGGTCTTAGTTGTCTACCCGGTCCGACACAAATCATCGCCGAAGAAGAGGAAGTGATGGTAATTGAACCGCTCGAGCACGGAGTTGTTCTAGCAGAGGACATAGCTAAGTCGAAAAAGAAAGACCCCATTCTTTCACGTATTCTCTCATGGTGCATCATGGCAAACTGAACTCAGTTGCATCAAAGAGAGCGTACGATTGTTCCATATTGTTATCGTCGAGCTATCCTCAATGCGCTGCATATAGCCCACTCGGATGTAGTGCCCATGAAATCCATGGCGAGAAGTTACATGTGGTGGCCGAACATCGACAACGACATCGAGAAGGTCGTCCGCTCCTGTACTCCATGTCAAGAATCTCAGCCCGAGAACTTCCAAGTGCCTATATACTTTTGGGAGGAAGCGAAAAGGACATGGTCAAGGGTCCACGTAAATTTCGCTGGACCATTCCAGTCGAAAGTATTTTTAATTGCAGTGGATTCTTACTCCAAGGCTGGAATTTCAACTGGTATCGTCTACGTCATCAGCGTGTGCTATTCACTCGCTCTGTGCTATCTTTGCAATGCACGGTATTCCAGAAGTAATCGTAAGCGAAAATGGCACGGCTTTACATCAACCGAGTTCGAGAAATTCTGCAAGGGAAATGGCATTTATCATGCGTTTGTCGCTCCTTTCCACCCATCGTCGAATGGATAAGGCCGAACGAATGGTACGCACAACCAAGGACTACTTGATGAAAGAAGCGACCGGAGACATTCGTCGTTGTTTGGCAATATTCTTGCATCTAGTACTGGGAAAAGTCCGGCTGAGCTTCTTTTCAACCGTCGAATCGGAACTTATTGCGAACCAACGATACGCGAAATACTAGATCACTGTCTCCTAAGTTTGATGTATGGGCCCAAAACTACGTTGCAAATCCAAGATGGATTCCGGCAACTGTCACAAAGACAACTGGACCAGTCTCATACCAGGTTGAAACCGAAAATGGCAATATCATCCGCCGTCTAATCGATCAGCTGCGATTACGTGGCAATACCTACGACATCACCGATTTACGTTCAAATAACCCATCAACGTCGAGTGATGTCACATCATCAATAACACCAACAAACAGCACAGCTGACACAACCGAAGCAATTACAATCTCCTATATCATCAAAAGGCCGAAAACCAAAATCGACCAGAGCTCCAATCAACCCTGATGACATACGTCGATCTGAAAGAGTTCGAATTCGATCATCTGGTAATGTTCCATCCGCAGGTGGAAGAATGTAATATATTGAGGCACTGTACGTTGTAACGTTATTAAACGTATTTTCAATACACACAAATACGTATATATTATTATAATTAATTAAAACAAATTTTTGAAATATTAGGGCTGTAAACCAATATTTCAAAAATTTGTTTTAATTTTAAATCATTGGCTCAATAAAATAAAATTAATTATAATTAATGTTATGTACTATATTGCATTTTGGTTGTAATTTCTATAAAATAAAATCAATTCGGTGTTAATCAGTTTGCATTACCAAAACAGAATACCTTTATTGTTAATATATTTTGCCAATAAAGCGTCGAAAGATTCTTATTGATATTATTGTTAGTTTTGATTACACGTCAGTTTATTTGCTTAATTGTTTTGATATTCTAAATATTGCTTACAATTTTTTATAGAATATATCAAGGAGAAACAATATTTGTATAATTAAACTTACTTCTTAAAATAAAATAAAAAATTCAATGAAAACTATAAATTAGCACCTACATAAGTATTAATTTTTTTATTTTTATTTACAGCATAACAAAAGCTAATCATTATAATGCAAAAACTTTATGTTCTCAAAATATTTTGGTATGGGAATTATGTAATATAAATTAAATTAAATTTTTATCGCTTTCAAACATTTTTATTTAAATTCTTTCATTCAATTTAAAATAATTTCTCATTAAGCATATTTTCGTGTTACAAACAATTTTTTTGCACCCTACTTCTTTTTGTCTTCGAAGAATATTTCTTAAGATATTTTTTTTGTACATATTTTATAAATTATGAATTTCAGAAGAAAACTTTTAAATTGCATATTTTCTAAAGATAATATTCATTTTTTTTTTTGTATAAATAGAAATTGAAATTCTGCAAACCGAAATTCTTTTAATTAATTTTCTTTTTTATTCTAAAGGCAGAGAGACACACACACACAATAATTTTCTAAATTTTATTATTATCCAAATTAATACTATTGTAATAACAATAAAACTAGTCGTTATAAAAATTGTTTAATATTAGTGATGATAAGGAAAGACACTTGTTTTATTCGGAAAATCTTCTTGTTGAATTTAAAATTTTTAATTCGATTCAATTAAATAAATTATATAGTTTTAACTATACATTAACAAGATATACACTTTGGGGTTTTGTTAAAAAATTCCACGGATAGAAATTACACAAAAAAAAAAAAAAAATGAAAATCGTATAATAAAGAAAATAAAATTAAATTGCAATAAAAGCACACACAGAGCTTTTTATAATTTTTTATTTCGTGGCTCGTGATTTTTTTTTTTTTTTACTTGATTTTAGGTTGTATATTTTGTGTTGGTGTTCCATCCTTTATACGAGTTTATATACACAATTTAATACATTTCTGGTTCAAGAAGTTTTGAAAGATAAGAAAATGTTTGACATAGCACGTACACAGTTATTATAAATGAATGTTAATTAACATTTTTTTTTTTTTTGGTACGTTCATGTTCTGGGATCTATTTTATTTATTTCGTTTGAAGATTATTTTGATTACCCTTTTAATAACCAGAATAAATTTTGATTTTCTTCACTATAGTCAATAAGATAATCCGACAATTTTCTGTAAATATGATTAAAATAGTTAAGTTGGATGTAATTATATTACATAAGGACATTAGTAGATTTAAATGGAATACGAAATAAGCACATTGGGATTTAAATTAATGGTTAGAATCAAATATAAAAACATTTATACATTTGTAGGTAACACATGTTTTTATGGTAAACAGTTTTTTTAAACACTTTTGATTGATGAGCGAAAATATAAAATTATAGGTGGTTTTGTTAAATGCAGATTCAAAGTTTTTGCCGGTATAATAATCAATTGTAAAGCCATAAGCCAACAGGAAAAGTTTAACTAAAAATTTTACAAACAAAAATACAAATTTTATGATTTATGTCTTTGGTCAAATGTTTGAAATAAAGTAAAAGTTTGTACATTCGTTTTAATGTTGATTGATGAAAACAAAACAAAAAACGAAATTTTTTTGTCAGGATGTAATTTAATTTCGCATTTATTTTATAAATTTTATTAAATTAAATTTCATTTTATATTTTACGTACATTTTTTGTTTTGTATATACATTTTGTATTTGTATTTTGTATATTATGTCAAATTACGAAAAAGCTTTCAAAACACAGATGTAACTGACACTTTCACATTTCGAAAAACAAATATACAATTTTTATTTTTGTTTAATGTTATTATTTTTAAAAATAAATTAAATTACGATATATAATACATTGGATACGTATATTTGTGTGCATATGTATGTAATCCAAAGTTGGTTCAAATAGAAATACACTTTTTGTATCCATTTATTTGTCACTCATGATTTTATATTTCACAACCATTATTTAGGAGTATATTGAGTATGGTATATAAATTATCTAAAAGTAAAATGAGGGTGCGCGTTACTGTATGCAATTAATTTACGTCACAGGCGCTTGATTTTGATCAAATGACATTTTTTGTGATATTTTTATTACAAAAGAAAGTTCTCGGAATATAACAGTTTTTGCTAATAAAAATAGTTAATTCACCAAAGTTTACCCAAATACTCACTTTACAAATTTGAAGTTCAATGTCATAAAATGTGTCTTTTCGAACTAGCTTTGATTTTTGGTTCAAGTATCGTGATTTACTTTATATTGTTTAAGTGTATAAAGGTATTACAATTCAGCGAAGAGAAAACGAACTAAATCACGGACAAATTACCCGGATTAACAATCAACTCTTGATTCCCGACGGCATAAAAATCTCCCACCAGGAATAAAATGATCAAAAATGCTTAAAGTCCTGGTCATCATGCAGTTAGGAGGGATGAAACAAGCCACGTCAGGGATTTACATCGACTATCGCAGGGATCAGATCCTATTGTATATAAAACGAAAAGATCAGAAGGATCAATAAAGACAATGTTTCAATCCACCATATGTTCCATCCAAACTTATTTTTAACATGGCCTCAAGGCATAGTTATCCACAATTTTCTAAGAATCAGAATTTCCAAAATCAACTTCAATATTTCAATTATTCAATTAAATAGGCATCCTCCTAACAAAAATTATTTAAATCCTCTTGGTAAACCAGAACCAATAATTACATCATCTCAATCTCAATAAATACTAACAACCTACAAATTTCGGATCACGTCCAATTTCAAAAACTCCAACGGTAAAACTCTTCCAAACTTATGGACCACCCAGATTCAGATTCCAAGAATTATTTAATATTAGACAAAACAAGGAAGATGTCACGAATAATTATTAGGAATAACACCCCCAAATATCTCAAAAAGAATCTTTTGTAGAACCAATACCATTTTGATAATAATTAAGAATTAGTTGCTAATGAAAATGAAATGAAAATCTCATTGGATATATATTTATATATAGATCCTAATTTCGGTATAATTTTTTCTAAAATTCCAATTCTGTTAGACCTATCTAGACTTAAAGGCAAACTCTCAATGAATAAAGTGGTATAATATGTACTTGTTATTTTTTAATGTGGTTACCTGAAGTCGAGATATTCGTGAAATACTGAAAAAATCGTACGTTACTACTCCTGATCTTCTTTTTCTTAAAGGGTTATAAGCTGTTTTAGAAAAAAATATACTGCAGTTAGGATCTAAATATCCAAAAAAGTATTTCATAGGGTGTAGTGGGGAGAAAATAAAGAATTTTCTTCCAAAAATTGGTGGCTTTTGGAGTTAAACGACAAAAGTTACAGAGGTGTAAATATAACGTTTTCCGAAAATTGGATGTATTCTGACGCCTTGTAACTTTAGAAGTTTTTGACTTAATTAAATGTGGCTAAAAAATTTGGAAAGATCATGAAAAGTTGAAAAAATGAACCTAGTTTAATGGATTTTAGTTGAAATCCAAAAATTTGGCGACCATCTTAAAGCATGCTGTTTTCTAAGAAAAAATAATTACACTTTTTTGTGTCGCATTTGGCCAATATTAAATATTTAGCTCTGAAACTGCTTTAAAATAAAAGTTCAATAAAATACGAAGAGAATGAGGTCCATAATGTTGAAAACAAAGCAACCTAAGTAGAACGGTTACCTATCGAAAAGAGCCTAAAATCACTCAATTTCTTAACTTTAAAAAATCATAACTCGAAAAGGGGGGGCCATGAAGGGGTAACATTTTGGAAAACAAAGTTTTTCATCGACTACTATTCCTGAAAAAAATTACAGCGAAATCGGTGAATGTTATGAAATGCATGCGCCCGGTTTTTTAAAAAAGTAATGGATACGCTCATATATATATATATATATATATATATATATATATATATATATATATATATATATATATATATATATATATATATATATATATATATATATATATATATATACATATATATATATATATATATATATATATATATATATATATATATTATATATATATATATATATATATATATATATATATATATATATATATTATATATATATATATATATATATACATATACATATATATATATAATATATATATCAACACACACTCTGGACATGCTCTACCATATCGTATATCCACATTAGAATAAGAAAATACCTCCTCAAACTTTTAATTTTAATAGATACAGGATCTAATAAATCCTTTATCAATCCAAAAATGGTGCAACCATTGAAAAAGTCAAATTGCGGAAACTGAAAAATAAAACCGTATCAGATCGTTGTCCTCTACACAATACAACGGACATCTTTGATAAGTTAGCTCTGGACTTAACCTCTGGGTTTCACCAGACATAAGTCCTCTCAAATAACGTAGAGAAGACTGATTTTACAGTAAATTTTGGGCATTACGAGTACGTAAGGATGCCCTTTGGCTTTAAAAACGCACCCAGTACGTTTCAACGCGTAAAGAAAAAACGTTCTCGGAGAGTTACAAGGCAAGGTGTTCCTGTACTAAACTATTCTCGATAATGGGAATTTTAAAGTCCTATTTAACAAAAGACAAATAACAGAGAATATATTAGATAGTCTTAAAAAACTATACGAATTTAAAATTATACATATTATTAAACAATTGAACGACCATTTGGAATACATCCAACAGATCACACACATTCACTTGCTGAGTCATAAAGATAAAAATGTCTATCCTAAACATACTAAACAAGACAACATACATCTATGTGACGAAAATTGCATAAATGATCTAATACGCCGTTTCGTGTGGGGAGCCCGGGAAAATTCGTTTGAGTGAAAGGCCCATATAAAATTTAAGATTTGAATAAATTCAACCTTTAAAGTGTCATATCTGAAAAGTGGTTCATTTAGTGTACATAGCAAATAGTTAGTTATCCCTGAAAAATTATCAGGACAGTTTCATATGGAGAGCCCGGGAAAATTAGTTTGAATCAATCATTTGTATAAATTCAACCTTTAAAGTGTCAAGTCTGGAAAGGGTTCAATTATTGTGCCTAGCCAACAGTTATACTCAGTAAAATTTTAAGGACAAGTTTCATGAGGGGAGCCCGAGAAAATTCGTTACAATCAAAGGCCCATACAAAATGTAAAAATTTGTATAAGTTCAACCTTAAAAGTGCCATGTCTGGAAAGAATTTCAATTAGTGAGTCTGGCCAACAGTTATCCCTAGAGTAAATTCCCCCTTTTGCAAACTAATTTTAAAGAGTTTTTTTTAATTTTTTGTCAGAATATGTCTCGGCTTTCCAGAATATAATATTACAAGGATCAGTAAATTACTCCTTTTTCAAAATATGTTTATAGAATTTTCCTTCTTTTTTTCAGAATGTGACCCGGCTCTATTCCAGAATATACAATACTAATTACTATACTAGAAGGAGCAGTAAATTTTCTTTTTCCAAAATATTTTTAAAGAAACCTTCCCTCCGTTTTTCAGGAGTAATCCCCTTTTGTCAGAATATTTCGCCGTTGTCATTAAATATTTCCCAGGTAACCAGGTTGCAGTTAAATATAAAATTGAACCCCATTTCAACATCTTCAGTATTTATCATATTTTGTTATTTGAGGCCATTACGCGCCAGTAATATACAATATACGTACATGTTTTTGATAACAACGGATAAAATACGCTTTGATTTTTACGTCAGTGGAAATGCTCGAGCGATGCAGATGCCATCCCAAAAACAGATTTTCAGAAAAGGTGATGTCAAAGCACAACGTTAAAAGTTTATTTTCTGAGAATTTTGGTGAAATTTGCGGAGACCTTTTTTCTGGGGAAATTTACTGCTCTTTGTAATATTTTCTGGAAACGAGCCAAAAATATTTTGGAAAAAAATTGATAAAAATTCATTAAAATTATTTAGGAAATGGGGGAATTTACTCTTGGGATAAATGTTGGCAATGCACACTAATTGAACCACTTTCCAGACATATCACTTTAAATGTTGATTTTATATACATTTTTACATTTTATATGGGCCTTTAATTCAAACGAATTTTCCTGGGCTCCCCGCATATAACTAGTCCTGATAATTTTTCTAGCGATAACTGTTAGCTAGACTCACTAATCGAACCACTTTCCAGACATGACACTTTAAAGGTTGAATTTATACAGATTTTAAAATTGTATATGGGCCTTTGATTCAAACGAATTTTCCGGGGCTCCCCACGTGAAACTTAGCCTGATAATTTTTCTAAAGATAACTCTTGGCTAGACTCTCTTATTGAACCACTTTTCAGACATGACACTAAAGGGTTAAATTTATACAAATTTTTAAATTTTATAATATGCTTCTCTCATCGAACTTAACTTGAGACCATCGCAAACAGTCACAACCAAATGAGCCTGTAACTAGCCATAAATTCACTACATATATCGAAATTACAGTTTATAGGTTGTTTTGTCAATTTTTCATTTTATATGAAATATGTCGGCTGATAACTTTCGGCTGTGATAGCCAAGCCACTATCTGCATTACCGATATTTTATAGCTTTCGGCTGAAAACTTTCGGCAAATTTAACCAAGATCAAAAAGTGCAACATAATACAACGGTTCGGTCAACCATACATCAAAAAGACACTTCAATGCACCTGCAGCACCCTGTCTCGCCTTTTTTGGAGGAAAGGCGTCATATGCACATGTCGCCATTTTCATTATTAAAAGATAAAGATGCCACCCAGAAATAATAATCATTTTCAATTATATTTTATATTTCGGTACTTCAGATGCATACTTTAATTAGCTAAACACCAACTGTACAGTTCAGTTTCGGAATAAATTGGACATATTGTCGTACGCCTCCGAGGTACAGATTTATAATATGCACCCGGTTCAATATTAAAACAACGATAACGACTTTCTGCATATTACACTAGCATCTATGTAATCATAAATTCCCAGCAGTATAAAGTCGGTGGTTAAAATCAAAGATATATGTATGTATAAACGGTGACAGAATACATGACAATGTTCATTATTCTCCCTATACTTTCATACCTTCATTACGATAAACTTATGCCGTATTTAAAAATTGTTCAATAAATTAAAACCAAAGTTAAATAATAAGGATTTAATTATCTATTACAAATCAAGATCGATTACCTAATTTGATGGAGTAGTTGAAAACCGATGAAGAGAAGAGAGTGAATTAACTCTGTGACAGAATTTTATAAATAATTTTGGATAAGTTTTTAATTTGCATTTGGGAAGCTAATGAAGACACATCTCGAGATGGTGGACGAGTAATTAATAAAATTTTTTGACGAAAAAATGTATATTTTATTACACAACAAACCACTGAGTATAAACATTTTATTTTTATTTATGATATACTTTCTTTTTCTGGGATTAGAACGGAAACGAGGATGTGGTTTAACACCTTGGATATTAACTCCGTTAAAAAATTCCACCAGACAGGGGAGTTAAACTTCAATAAAATATGATGAAAAGGTTACAAAGTTTTTTATTTGTTTCGCAGTAATTTTTAAATTAATCATCAAATGATGTAGACACCGATTTTTTATCTAACCCTTAGCGGCCACACTTCGCTCTCGTAACATTGCGGCCACACTGGGGTGACTTTTCACTCCAGTCAAAAAATCAGTCTAGAAAGACAATTTTAAAATATTCAGACTCCAAAAAATTCATGGACATTCTGAAACATGTTTTTAAATTTCTGATATGGTTTACAAGAGCCAATACCAAGATAATTTGACAAAAAAAAATTATATATGCGCAAAGTCAGGAAAAATGACGTTTTCAGAAAAAAAAATCATTACTTCTTCCGAAATTTCGTTTATAGCGCTACTAATACTTTTTTCTTCCTTCTATGTACCATGGAAGTAACCTACATTCCTCGACAACCTACATATGGCGCGACTAGTATGATTTTCGAAGTTTTTGATAACTTAAATTAAGGTGATTTGGCCTGGGGTACATATTCACCCCCAGTAGCCGCTAAGGGTTAAACCACCAAAAAAATTGCAGGGTTCAATGTTTTCAAAAAATTATCGGGTATATGCCAAAAAATTGAGATCCTGAAGATTCTAGATTTTTCTGACATATCCAATATTGCTTGGCTCAAGAAAGAAATCGCCGGCGATCTGAGAATACCTGCTAAGTTTATTTATCCTTTTTTTCAGGAGAATAAAAAAACTGAATAAATTAAGGCTATCACAATATGTGTGCAAGCGTATTAAGATTGATGTTAAATTGTTAACTGATTAAAAACATCGCTTTCATCATAAATGTCAGTTAGCGGATATTGTCCGATCGTCGCGTCGGTGAAATATCAAAATTAAAAATGTTTAACAACGGCCAACGACTAAGGAGGTTTTTTTCTAAAATTATAAAATTTTCCAAATGGATCTGCTCAGTCCAAAAATTTATTCACTAACGAATATATGGTTACGTCACTGTTGCATAAGAACATCCTTGTCCAGGGCTATGGGATACGAATGCAGAGAAATAAAGAAAAATTTTACTCCGTATCCTAAAAGTGTAGCTGATTTAGAGAGTGACATTTCTAAATTAGACGAGATCAGCGTCAGGAGCAGATTTATAAAAATGTTGAAAAATTTTAAATTTAACGATAACTTACAAACAAATGTTTGACTAAGGTCGGAATACTACTAAATTCTATAAGCTCATAAAGTTAAACGATTTTTATTTGACAATCTCGATTTGTACGTATAGAAATTTGGTAAGATTAATGTTACGGTACTCATAAAAAAACCTAGTACCTGTATTGAGAAATGGACTTGGAGAAAAAAACGGGTTGAAAACACAAATTTATTAAATGTTCAAGAAGTTTCCAAATTTGTGTTACAATGCTACGATAACATTCTTCTAAATTAAAGTAAGCCACGTTCTCATTAGTCAAGTTACTTGATATCAAGTACTTTAGAGCACACAAGTGCTATGTCCGTATTTTGAATATTCACACGAATGTCTCTAAATTCGAAAATTTTTGAAATTTTCATTCACTGCCTTGGAAATAGTGCTATAAATGATTATAGTACCTAATAACAGAACCATAAATGATAAAGAATGCCTTTCTGAAACCCTAAATTGGTATTTATCACAAATTGTAAAAATCGACATAGCACTTTTGTGCTCTAAGGTATCGGATATGTCCGATGTAGTTGTTTAAAATGTCGTCGAATAAGTTGAAAAAGTCAAATTTAATTTAAAAAGTTAAGTCGATGTTTCACATAACTTCACAGGATTGGTAAATTTAAAAAAATTATGGTTTCTGGACTACTCCTTCATTTTTGAAGATGTCAAAAATGTTAACTTCATTATTTTGGTTAAAGTACTTCACATACTACTATATTTTATATTAGCCGCATTTCTTGACGCATTAGTGATCCGGATCAAATCAAAGTTTACATTGAAAACAACAACAAAAATTAAATTTTTGTTGTTGTTTTCAATGTAAACTTTGATCTGATCCGGATCACTAGTGCGTCAAGAAATGTGGCTATAGTGGCTAATCTCAAACGACTCAACTTGAATGCAAAAAAAAGGCTTGTTGAAATGCTTTGTACTTTACTTGAAACTTGAAGTTAAATAAAATTAACTTGAATTCAAGCAAAATAACACATTCATATTGATCAAGTAGGTTCAAGTTACTTGAATTCAAGTAACTTGATTAATGAGAACGAGGCTTTATGCCTCAATTCCATGGGGAAAATTAACTGACAGTCAAAAAATCGAAAAGAGAAAAAATAATCTGATACTCCAAGAGACAAAGATAACGTTTTTTTTTTGTTTTTTATTTTATAGAAAAACAATTTTGCTATAAAATAAAAAACACGTTGGCTTTGTCTCTTATATGGGGCATCAAATTATTTTTCTGTTTTCGTTATTTTTGACTGTCAGTTAATTTTTCCCATGGAATTGAGGCATAACACTCAATTTTCGGTAGTTCAAGTATAAAATATTTTGTTTCGAATCCAGTGTACATTTAAAAAAACAAAAGCGGTACAGTTTTGAAACTTGGCACATATCTTTTAGGTGCTTCCGGAGAATGGTAAATGTTGTAAAATATTGTATTACATAAAAATCTAAAGAAGCTATCGACAAAGCCCTTAAATGGGTATGTAAATTATAAACATGTTAGTGGCTTTTCTATTGGTTTACTGTTCAAATTATGAGATCTATTTTTAAATTTGTTGGGCGCACTCATATACTCGTAAGTTCATTTTCTATTTATACGCAAAACGTAGTACGCACTTGAAGTGAAATGAAATGTTTCATATAAAACACCCTGATGATGATGGAATAAAACCATCGAAACGTCGGTGTATTATTAAAAGATCGTAAGTTAAAACCAAGACATAAATTATATTTAGTGTTTCTTGTTTCTTCGTATTCTTGAGAAATTACGTCATATACTGGGTTTGATTTATTTCGTTTGTTAACTGCAAAAATAGTGTATCTTTGATTTCTGGTCTTCGTGCTTTATGTTATCGATTTTGGCTTTATTGATGATTTCGGAACTTCAAATAAGAGCGTAATATATTTTCCATAAGTTGGAGCAGGAGCTCTATTAAAAAAAAAAGCAACAAAAATACTTATTTGTTAACCAATTTTCTACATTGTCTACGTATTGTCTACATTGTCTACGTCGAAAACTATCTACGCTTTTGTCGACATTTGGTGTAGACAGTTTCCAAATAAGTGTAGATGGACAACACTGGGACACGGTTTAATTGTTGACTAGTGGGGACAAATATATGAATTGACAAGCACTTAAGTGCTTATAGTTTATCCAAATTTAAAAAAAAATGTCACACCTAGTTCAAATGCCTATCCTGACCGAAAATTAAAACTATACTGGTTTTCAGCCGAAGTTAAGTCGTGGAAGACTTTGTACGAAAAAATCGAAAAAATATTTAAAATTCGAATAAAGCCATCCTTAAAGATCAATTCATCCAAATATTTCGAAATCAATTCATATTACAACTGCACAACAAGTGCTCAGAAATATGGGAAAACGCAGTAATAACATTCAATAAACATCACCACGTAACAAACAAAAAAATCAAATCAACACAAATAAATTAACGGCAATCCACACGGTGAGATGCAAGAGAATCTTGAGAAAAATTAAAATTATAAATTAGTAAGAGCTCTACACAAAAAAGTCGATGTACAATCGAAAGACGACCAGGATTCCATCATGATCGTTACACGCATACCACATCATAGGTGAATAGCAGATAATTGCTAAAAAATTAAACGAAATTTCTACTTTCCTTATATGAAACATATGATAACAAAACACTTTAGATAATGTAACATTTGCAATTCAAATAAAAATACAAACGACAACCTATTAACGAATTTTATTCAAGCTATCACAAACACCAGCTGGACCAATGAAAATTGTTGATGCTGACACATTCGCTTTTAGAGGCGTAATATTTCTAAAACTCATAGACAAAATTTCGAAATTCGCAACTGTTTACGAAATAAAAAGCAGAAAATCCGATACAATAATTCAAACGTTTATGAAATTTTTTTCAAAGAAAGGAATCGCTGGAATACTAGTGCTAGAAAACGCAACTGAGTTTTCCTCAGTATAGTATTTAAGAATTTTGCGAAATTGTTACATACAAACCTCCACCTAACAACCGCAAAATCATCAACTAGAAATTCTCCAATTGAACGGTTACACTTGACATTAACCGAAATAACAACAACCATTAATTCTGAGAACAAAGACATAAACATCTCGAATCTAATAGACAAATCAATTTTTGCTTAAACAACTCTATACATGCTTCAACGAAATTAGAACCATGTGAACTTCATAGAGGACACACTATAATCAAATTTAACCAACCGATATTCCAGCGCAATCTAGCGATTATCTCGAACAGGTTCGAAAACAGTGTGTAACGATAGCAAAACAATTGATTTACGAAAGAATTTACACTTACTATACGTGGCAAACTTTTACCTAAATATAAACCCCATGTATAGTAGAACAAGATCATGATATCAGTATTACTAAACTACATCAAAAATATATCAAACTTTAGGTCTTTGTGAATAATATAATTTGATACGAGCCATGTGCGTCTACTGATTCTTAGAATTTAGACTGGAACCGCTGAGGATTGTCCAAGTTCGAGTTGCTGCTCATTCCCCACAGCTGTAACCATACGTACAGTGGCACTATTCTGGTTTTCCCAGGGAATTGCGAATTGGGAATTGATTTATTGTCAGTTTTTAGTAAATATTGGTTTTCTTTTTTCGAAAGCATACTGAGCGATTGGTATTTTATTCATGTTTTGGGAAAAAATAATTCCCAGCCAAATTTTTAGGGAAAAATAAACAACAAAATTGCTATGAAATGGAACTATTTTTCCCCAAAATTTAGTATGCTTTGGAAAAAAGAAAACCAAAATACATTAAAAACTGACAATAAATCAATTCCCAATTCACAATTCCCCGGGAAAACCAGAATAGTGCCACTGATAGGTTTTATTACCATTTTATAGAGAAGTAGTTTATTTCCAATCAACAAACTTGAGTTTCTACCTATCAGCCAATATATTTTTGTCAGTTTCATTCCCAATTGCAATTTTTTTTTTGGTCCATATATGTCTACGCCATGTAGCTTAAGGTTTATCCTGGTAATTTATTTGTATTGGTGGGACAAGAATACATTATTAAATTTTGCGCCATTAACATTAATCTCGTGCGGAGTTGCTAGACCCCATCGAGCGCGTCCCCAGGTTGTGGATAGGGGGAAACTCTAATCGACTTCTCGGCGGGTAGATGAGAAATAAAATAAAGTACGAGGACCAAAACTAGCAAAGGGTGGTTCCCTGAATATATTAACCACTACGGGAGACTCTAATCGAGAAAACATTACGGTACAGGGAAACGGATACCTGCAGTGCCGGTGACTTTGAGGGGTGAGTAAGCGGGCTCCCATTCGTCGATATCCAAAGGCTGAATACTTCAGAGAAACCCGTTTGAAAGGAGTTCCATAATATCAAGATCACCAACAAGACTTTATGCAATGCATAAATCAGAGAAATGTATTACCCCTGGTAATACTCCAGTCAACCGAATGGTGAATCCATCATCTTCGAAGGCTGGCCCTATGGATTCTGGGGAAGGCCAAATATTGCATGTCAGAAATGATGCCAGAGAAATTTTACATTGCGAGTAGCTCCATTCAGTCAAAAAACTATTAACCTAGGAAAGGAAAATATGGATCTCTTGCGGAGGCTATAGAAAACGGAGCAATAGTTTGCCAAGTAAGCGTAGAAATTGAGTATTTAAAGCAAGATTTCTAAAAATGAATCGGGATGCTAAAGAATATAGCGACTTAGATAGAGAGTAGTGAACCAGAGAAATTTAACTATTTCACTGATGAGGATGAATTAGAAAGGGAGCCGGCTGGATCCTCAAGAAGAAAAGAAAATCCAGGAAGGGTAAGAAAAGAAAAGCAGCGTCACCTGAGGTTGAACAACTAAATAGTAGTGGAACTACAAGTACCGAACTGAAAGTTGTCCAACCCGAGGTCAACCAACCAAAAGGCAGCAAATCTACCAAGAACATTGCACCAAAACTGGTTCAACCGAAAGAGAAACCACCCCCACCAATAAATATTTTGGGCGTAACCAGTTACGCAAGAATTCAGTCATTGATGTAATCGGTTACTGATAAAGAGCATACGGTAACAGCGCTAAACAATGACGTTTGGAAAATTAAAACTCTGGACTCAGATTCCTAAAGAACCTTAGCTATATGAAGCTGAATACTGAAAAGTATCAGTGGTTTACTTATGAGGACAAACAGGCTCGACCTATAAAAGTAATTGCAAGAGGTTTGCATCACACTTGCTCAAGCACAGAAATAATGGAAGTATAAAATAAATGCCTTAAAATACTAGATACTGCAACTATTGTTAAAAAAGAGAGAACAGAAAACCAGAAAGGAGACCAAACTTTCAGTAATGCTGGTATTTGATAACAAAGAGAATGTTCAAAATATTTATGGTATAAAAGCAATTCTTCACAAGAAGTTAAAAATTGAACTAATGAGGAGAACCACTACACGAATATCCCAATGCAAGAAATGTCAGGGATTTAATCACACCCAAAGATATTACAGCCGGGATCCGAGATGTATAAAATGCTCAGATAAGCATATTACCCAGGCATGTACAATAGGGGAGATGTGCCAGGTAATTGTATAAATTGTGAGGGCCAATTATTGAGGCTGTGAGTTTGCTTAACAACAACAAAAATTAAGAGATGAAACACGAAATCCATCGCAAAATCATGAAATTCGAATAATTCAAACATCAAATCAGATGGATCAAAATTCACAACCAAGCAACTCAGGGCAAAGAAGTTCAACCAAATATATGGCCTCTGAAAATAATCGAATTATGGAAAACATTATGAACAGCATCGAAGCTATTACAAAGCGGCTAGATGACCAAACCTAAACAACATGATATTTGGTCAACTGAAGAAAATGCAACACGATAAAAAATGTTAAGTAAGAACACAACTTTCAGAATAGCAATCTGGAATGCGAATGGGCTTATGCAACATATTCCAGAAATAGAAATATTTTTAAATACAGAAAAATCGACATTTTCCTATATCCGGAAGCCGTTTTATTAAAACTTCGTTTGTTAAAATCCGGGGTTATAACTTATATCATTCCATTCATCCAGCGGAAAGAGCAAGAGGTGGTTCGGCATTGCTAATAAAAGAAAGTATAAAACACCATATAGAAACAAAACCAGCTTACTGTCTCCGCAATATACTGTCCACCCCGGCATTAAACTATTAAACTATTTAAATCGCTAGAACGTGATTTTATTATTGGAGGTGACTTTAATGAGAAAAACACCTATTGGGCCTAAGCAGGGTAGACATCAAAATGTCAATTTTACTCTGGTGGTTCCCCAACATACTGGCCCAGTTACGAAGCTAAGATACCGGAAAATCGACTTTTATATATCTCAGAACTATATTCGGTTATCATGACAGTCAGTGAAACGGTAATTCATAAGTAAAGTGCACTCAGATTAACAAATACAAAAACAAACTGGGATCTACATATATATTTCGAAAATTAATGCAGGAAAAATCAATCTCCAGGTATCGAGAAGAAATTCTCAACAGTTGGAAGACGAATTGGAAAAACTCAAATGACATAATTCACTATGCTGCGTTGGCAAGCACTCCCATGTTACAAAAGGAGACGCTTAATGTATCATACCAAATGGAAGTAAGAGAGGTGGTAAGAGAAAAACGTCGGGCTCGTAAAACCTGGCAAATTAATCGAACACGGGAGAACCAAACAATTCCTAACAATTTATGTATCAGTCTCAAATCCCTGCTTAAAGAAGTTAAAAATGAATCAATCAACAGATATCTAGTTAGCCTAACTGATGAAAAAAATTCTGATTACTTACTGTGATAGGCGACGAAGGTACTCAAAAGACCTAAAATGCAAGTGCCTCTACTTAAAAAGGATGATGGGACCTATGGGCAAGAAGTCGAAAAGGGAAGGCTGACCTACCGCTGAAGAACCGCTACGAAGACAAACTGTAAATGAAAATATAATGTCAATTCACAAGCTGGATGAGTTTGACATACGGCCAGTAACTCTCAAATAATTAAAAGAAGAAGTGAAAATAAAATGAATGTAAAAAAGTCCCAGGATACGACTTGTTTTCTTGCCAAATTATCAAAGCTCTACCTGATAAAGGATTTCGTAAGCTACTACACATAAAAAATGTTCCGCATCAATGGAAAATAGCAGAAGTAATCATGATACCAAAACCTGATAAACCACCTAACGATAAAAAATCATACAGGCCAATTTTTTTGCTGCCAATTATGTCAAAACTCTTTGAAAAATTACTACTAGAGACTTAAACCAATAATTGAAGACCGACAACTAATTCCTCCACATCAATTTGGATACAGAGTAAAGCATTCTACAATTGAACAGGTACATAGAATAACAAACATAATTGAAAGAACGTTAGAACGTAAAAAAATATGCTCAAGCATATTGCTGGACGTCGCGCAAGCTGCATAGAGATCTGCCGAGGCAATTCTATGCCATACTAAGATCTTATATATCCAATAGATATTTTCAGGTGAAATATGAGGATTAATACTCTGAGCTAAAGAAAATGTTTGCCGGTGTCCCGCAGGAGGGTGTCTTAGGACAAATCCTGTATTTACTATATAAAGGGGACACAGAAATTATGGCAATCCGAAGTAATGTCGGTGATGCAACGAACAAACTCCAGAGGATGACCAATGAGGTTTGTAACTGGGCAAAGCGTTGGCGAATCAAGCTTAACGAGACAAAATCCACGCATATTAACTTAACATATCAAAAGGCTTATCATCTACCTATACAATCAGAGAACTACCCCGTTTGCGACAACCTTGGACACTTACTAAATTTAACTTTAAATTCAATCCTCAACTCAACCACAAACTCAACCCGTTAAATTTAAAAAAATTATTTTTAATGTACATATATGATTTTAATACGTTCCGAAGATTGTAAGAGAATTTAATCCAGTTTCGAACTGATGAACTTATGATTATGAAAAATCAAAATTCTCATTGCCGCCCCGGTGGCACAATGGTTAGCATACTTGCTTTACGCTCCGGAGGTCCCGGGTTCGATTCCCGGCGGGTGATGAAAAAATCACGGCTGGTTAAGTGTAGGATCAATAAATTAATCACTCATTATCCGTTAACAAAAATGATTACGAAACTTCAAAATGAAGCGGCCAAATCCCTCTATGGGATGTAGCGCCAGCGAAAAAAAAAAAAAAAAAAAAAATTCTCATCAGGCCGCGGCGACTGGACTGATTGTATAACCATCTACATTCTATACATAATGTACTGTGCAGGTTGTATTAGCGAATTTTACTAATACAGCAAAATTCTCTTACAATTTTTCTTCTACACCACATTCACACAGCTCTATTTCTGGGTAAGCTAATTAGTGTGATTTTGAATGTTAGTTAGGCCTGATGAGAAGATTGATTTTTCTTAATCATAAATTCATAAGTTCGAAACTGGATTAAGTTATCTTACAATCTTCTGAACATATTAAAATTATATATATTAAAATTAAAATACCATTGGGATAAAAACCTTAGAATCCTCGCTATCAGTCTGTTTCGTTGAATGATTGTTCGTAAATACTAATATACTTCTTCGTGTAAATTTGTAAAACACATTAGAAATGGTCTAAGCACCGGTTGCATATTAGAAATTATACGAATTAATTAATTAATATTCAAAATTACTTTAAATTTTTAACCTTTAGCCTTTGATGTTGATCTTTAAGTTAACCTTGAAGAGTGCAATCGTGATATATATTGTTATTTATTGTCAAAATGTCGGATAGGTACTTGAGCAAACCATTATGACAATATGTTAGTTTCAAATTTTGCAATCATACGAAAATTACATTTCATAAGAGTGTTGAAAAACTGAGCAGAACATTACCTAAAAAACTAATAAATTGCTCTTTGGAATAATTTTACCGCCCATTCCAATTTTTTTTTTGTAGCCCTAGTAAAATTGACAAAGGTAGTGAATCAAAATAAAAAACCGGCTTGAGTTCTTATACGGTGATTTTATGAACCATGGTTCAGGCAATGCACCCTCAGGTGTAACTGGCTTTTGGTTGCTTTATTTACCTCACTTTATTTAATAAAACAAATTTTGTCTACCATAATTTCACCAAATAAAAATTTTAGCCTAAACATTTTGAAACTTTAAATAATATTAAAAATATCTAATTGCGGAACGAATTTTGCTTTTGCGAAAAGCCACTTACACGAATGTTAATTGGCATTAGCATTTACCAATGAATTAAAATGTGAAAAATTAGACGATTAGATGTAACATTTCATCGGCCTTTAATTCAGGCAGTAAATTATATAAACCCAAAATATAAATCAGTTTACCACCACTCAAATTAATCACTCGTCATTTAAAAATCACATAAAATCTTTCAATTCGACAACTATATACAAAACAAAAAATGTTAGATATGTGATTTTTTTTTGTTTGCTACTACCAACATGATGCAATAAATTTTATTCTAACTAGATACAACAAAAATACAATAAAAGCAACTCAAATGATGACCACTGAACAGGAACATAAAACTTGATTACAATACAAAAAATATAAATCTAAACCCAAAACAATTTCTACTATTGTATATACATAAATACATATCCCAGATCCGTTTATATATTCAATCCATATACATAAAATACTTTACAATAATAACATCACAAAAAAAAAAAAAAATACTTGGAAAATCGCTATATCTGTAGCCTCCATCAAAATAATATCTTCCAAATTAATTTTCCCAGAACAAAAAAAAAGAAATTTCCGAAATAAAATTGAAAACCTAATCTAAATCCATTTCTAAATCGATTCGTTACAATAATAGAAATTCTCTCTCAACGATTTTTTTTTTGTATTTTTGATTATCGTCATGGTTGACAATTTTATTAGAAAATAAAGTTCAAAATTTATTTTTCAAAACAACAGAAAGCTTGTTTTGTTTTGTATACGTACTCTCGTTTGAACATATAACACATATTCCAATATATACATATGTATGTATATAAGACAAAACACTAAAACAGTACAATAACAAAAAAAAAACGAAAATTTTTATTTCAATAAAATAAATTTTCATTTCAATTTTCCCCCTCATTGTTGTTAAACTTGTTGTGCTATTCCTAATAAAATTGCGAAACAAAACGCTAAAATACCAAGCCAATATAAAAGCTCAATTATTTTTCGTTTAGAACAAGAGAGACAAAGTCTATTTATTTTGTTTTTGTTTTAATCGATTCCGAGCTTTTTTTTTGGGTTTTTGGATATTTCACTGGCTAAAATATTTATACAAAAGAATTAATTAATATAAATGAAAGTTGAATTATGTATTATGAAACGAAAAATTACAATTCACCTTAATATTTACCGGTAATTCAAAATAAGTGGAAACGTTAAAGTATCCAAGCCTAAATTAAAATATCATGTAAGTTAGATTAAGTCATAATTTATATAATATTTTGTCCGCATATATGTACATATGTACGTTAATTTCAATTTAACCTTCCCAAAAAATAATATAAACGGAAAAATAATGAAAAGTAGAGAAATAAAAGCTTATTCAGCACAAAAATTGAAAAAAGCATATTTTCTTTCATACAATTCGTATGGATATGTTAAAAATTAAAAAAAATACTCCGTTGTTTTTCCGACCATTCTTTAGAATGAATGCTTTTATATACACATTGTAAATACGCTGTTGTATATGGTTATATAAAGTCGAGTGAATAAAATGAAGTATTGATCCCCCTATATTTCATATATTTTTTGTGAATGAATTATGCGAGAAGTTTTTTTTTTTTCCAGATATATGTACATAGGTATATATGTATATATTATGCGGGGGGTGATTTATGCACTTTAAATTTTTCGAATTGTTTATGTTGCCTCAGGAAGAATAAAATGTATGTACATATACTATATTTTCAAAAAATAAAAAAATTGTGTTACAAATGGTTGTATGTTAGTTTAGATTGGTTTTGTATTGTTTATGTATTTGTGCGCGGATATGAATTTCTCGTGTTTGGCGGGCATAATACATCATCAATGTAGAACAATAATCAATCTCATTTTTAAAGTAAACCAACTGCAGTGAAGAATGAAGTTTTCAAATATTATGGGACGGCGCTATATATGTGTGCACATCCTACGGCCGCTAAAGCTTATGTATAGAGCTGAAACAATCATTAAAAGTATTAATTAAAATAATTTAATCGGTATTCGTTTTGGATTTTTTAAGCGTCGTTTTAAATTCATAAAGCTCTCTGCTTTATAAATAAACTGAAGTTATTTCTAACGATTATACGATTACGAAAATCTTTAATGACATTTTCAAGTTCTAAAAAATTATGTAAAAGACTGCATTAGATTTTAATAATTAAATAAATTATCTATACTTCTATACTAATATTATAAAGAGAGAGTGTGAGTTTATTAGTTTGCAGTATTCTCAGAAACTGCTGAGATTGTGAAAATATATCATTTTACAATCATCTCATCAGGCTGTAGCGACTGAATTGCTAACTTATGATGTACACTGATTTTTTCCTATCTATAGGAATCAACCATGCACTTGTAGTATTAGCGAATTTTACAATTCCTCTTTCAAAACTTTTTAACAATTTCAATTTAATTAGGTTATTAGCCTGATAGATAAATAATTTTACGAAGTGAAGAAATTGTTTAGCGTTTTTCGTTTTGAAATCATTTTTATTTCGTTCGCTCGTATATTTTGTAAGTACATATTAATCTTCAACATGTTAGAAAGTCTATTTTCAATAACTATTTGTATATACTTATTACTTGAGATTATTTATCCGTAGAACGATACAATGCCTAAAAGAAAGTCTCAGTTGAATAGAAATACCTCTGCTGCTAAGCAGATGAAATTAAGACGTCTTAATGAAACTCATGACGAGTGGGTAGTACGTTTTTCTCAAATTTCTTCAGCAAATTCCTCTAGACTATCTCCAGAATCAAGGTCAGAGCATTCTGAAAGATTTTTCATTCAACATATTCGACAATCACAAGTTCGTGTTAGAAAATCGAATTTCGAACGGTCTAAAGGCTTTCAAGGCATAATGCTCAAGTGAAAGGAACTAAGTCTACAGCTCTGCGACGGAATCCAGAAATCATTAATGAAGTCGGAACGGCATTCCATTATAACCCAAACCTCGAGCAGTCTAAATAGGAAACGTGAACAAACTGTGTAACAAATGCAATGCAAAAAAATACGAAATTTGTTGTTAATAAAACTATTACCTGTATGCAGTTTTATGCATATAGGCTGATGGTGAAAAACGGTAGCTTTAATGCGCTCCATTATTAAAAGAATTTATTTAACCAAAATTGTGTCGATATGATGCCAAAAATGATTTCGGCAAGATTACATTACATCCGCACAAATCAAGCAAAGTTAAGAGCTGAAAATTGTGTTAATTTGAGAAATGCAGTGAATGAAGATCAAAATAATGACGCCAAAATTGACGGGTCAGTACGTTATATTGCCCTCAATATTCAGAGACGACCCAAGATGGATTGACCTATGTCAGAAATTTGACAGACCAGATTTATTCATCACCTCTACGTGCACTACCGAATAGACTGAGGTCAAGGAGGATCTATTTCCTAAGCAAAGATCTTTTGATAGGCATGACATCATAGCACGAGTGTTCATTTTAAAAATGAATAAGTTAGTGAAATTGTTAACTCAAAATGCTATATTCAGTGACACAAAGGTTTTTATATACAGCATTGAGTGGCAAAAAAGAGGGTTACCTCAGGCACATATTCTCTTGTGATTATGCAAATGAAAATGCAACCAGAAGAAGTAGACTCTCTAATATCAGTTGAACTATCAAACCGAAATCTGGATCCTATTCGCCATGACATAGATCATAAAAATATGTTACACGGTGCGTGTAGAGAACATAGAACACTATTTCAGTAGAAAACAATCACAGTATCAGATCGAAAATTATTTGAACGGCGAATATATAAGTACATCAAAAGCTGTATGGAGACTTTTAGGATTTCACATCCACCAAAGATATCCAACCGTTACACATTTGGCAATCCACTTAGAAAACGGGCGGAGGGTGTAATTTACGGCACACAATCTCCAACAAAGATTCGAAAATCCACCTTCAACAACACTTGTGGCATTTTTCGGATTATGCAGAAATAATCACTTCGCGAAAACCTGATTATATAATGAAGTGCCACAATATTACACCTGGGCTAGTAACAAGTACTGGTGAAGGAAACGTGTACAACACGTCAAAGTACACCCCAGAATTAAAAAAGACTCTGCGCTCAGCAGAATGTACAGTATATCCATTCTAACCACTCCGATTGTTTTCACCTAAGGTTGCTGTTGCAATATGTCCGTGGGACAACTTCTTTTGACAGCTAACAGACTGCAAATGGACAAGTACCTAATGTCTACTTATCAAGCAGCTTGCAAATAATTTAGCCTATACTTGAAGATGACGAACAATGGAACCATACGTTAGCAGATGCAGTCGTTTCTAAATCACCTATAAATTACATAAGAGAAATATTCGCGATCATTTAGTTAGTTTGCCAACCGTCTGATCCTCTTAAATTATGTCCGGCTTTTCGAGAAGACCTTTGTAAAGTCATTCGTCATAGGGAGCGGTAACAAAGTAATGATATCACGTTACTTTGCCCAGACTAAAGCACTGTCTATGCGGGCCTCATAAAACTAGAAAATGTATTATTTGAGGTAAGGGGAAAAAATCTGGAAGATTTTGCTCTTCCTTGGCCGAATCGGGAGGGTCAATCAATTGTTCCTTTAGAAGCGACACTGAGACGCCCACACAATGTCGACTAATTGAGTAACTTCATCTTAAATAATGTTACAAAATAAATAGCGTGAGAATGAGAAATAACAAAAGCAAAATATTGTTCATAGTTGCTCCTGGTGGAACAGGGAAAACGTTCTTGATCAACATAATTTTAGCTAAAGTCAGTTCAAAAGGTAAAAACAATTTCGTAAACCGAAAACCGCCCATTCTACTTTTAAATTGCCGCTAAATGTTTCTTTCCAACAAGAAACCATATGCGCAATTCGCAAAAATGGACGACTAGGAAAGTCCTCCAAGAAGCTGCTCAAATTATGTGGGTTGAGTGTACAATGAGCCATCGATCGCACATAGAAGCTGTAAGCATAACTTTGAAAGACATTAGGAGTTCAGAAAAAGCACTGGAGGGCGTCACCTTGGAATTCGTTGGAGACTTTCGCCAAACATTGCCTATAATCCCCAAAGGAACGCAAGCGGACATTATTAAAGCGTGTTTAAAATCCTCACCTCTGTGAAGTCCGATTCAAACTGTTCCATTAAAGAAAAATATGAGAACTCATTTGGGAGGTGGTGGCTATAATTTTTCGGGTCAATTATTATCTATGCAATGGAACAAGACTGCAAGTCAAATCGTTGAGAAACAACGTCATCAAAGCTACCATCATCACGGGCCCAGCATCTGTACAATTGGCTCATATACCTTGCATTCCCATGATATATCCCCAGATTTACCTTTTTCCTTTACACGATTACAATTTCTTGTAAAAATTTCATTTGCAATTACAATTAATAAGTCACAAGGACAAACATACAAATATGTAGAAGTAGATTTGGGGAAGGAATATTTTTCTCACGGCCAAGTATATGTCGGAATATCCCGGTCGGGACCCCAACGGAAAAATAATTTCAATACGCAGCAAGTTACTTAAAATCCTACAATAAGTAAAAAAGCGCCAAATTTCTGTAATTTTTTTATGTTCGACTATTTATAATAATCTTACAAATTTTTTGGTTTCTTGGTTTTCATTTTTAAAGTTTTATTTTCAGGTGACACGTTTTATTTAACGAAATCGATTTTTTTTTATTCCTTGTCAATTTCCTTGACTTTTTCATAATTCGATTCAGTTTTGCCTCTGAGTTATCCACATTAATGATAGCTTTCAGTTTGTTAATCATACTAGTTGTTTCAAAAAACCAAACTACTATATTTTCAATTTCTAATTTTTTGAAAATTTAATTTGAAAATTTTATTTTACAGTACTACCGTCTCATAATCTGGAAGTACTACATAGTATATAGTGTTAAACATCAACTTACAACCAGATCGATTTTAAAATTATTTAATTGACACGGTTGAAAGTATCAGTCTTATTGAAAAAGGATCAATTAATGGAGAAGTTCTCTGCTATCCTGAAGAAAAATGAAAAATTTCAAGTATATCTTCTGAAGCTGAACATATACATGGACATTAAGCAAAATGTTTCGGAGATATCCTACTTGATGACAATAATAAAATTGATGGAATAATAGGGAAAGATTTTTTAAAACAAAATTGTTGTATCATTGATTATTCTCAAAATTTGCTAATAATCCCTTGCAAAACAAAAAAATATAATTTTGAATTAAAGCTAAAGGATAATTTTTTTGCCTAAAACTATTCCAGGTCGCTCTGAAAAAATTGCTGAGTTGTTATTTTAAAAAATTGGTGATGGGCAATATTTTGGTAGTTCGAATAAATCACTCGAGCTAGCAAGTTCTTCAATAACGATCAATAATATGTAATATTGATTATACTTCCATAATGAATTCAGGGGAAACAGAATTACTTTTGCAAGATATTGATTTGATTCTAGATCCGTTAGATTATTTTGATATATACAATTTCTCTCATCAGTGAAATATACCATACCATTGTTAATATAAATTCTTGATGTGATGTTGCAGACAATTTGATTCAAGGAAAACTCCTTATTGCATTCAAGTTAAATACGACAGCAACAGAAGGTCGAAATTATCGTTTCTAGGTGGAACGATATGGTATGGACCAAAGCATGGACGATCTAAATTCTGACGAGTCAGCTGCTACTGGAGAACGCATGTATCGGCTTCTGCAAGGAAAACAGATTGAAATTGTGGACAGACATCACACAAGACTGCTGGACAAATATCACACAAGACATTTGGTCTGAAAGTTCCGCTTTCGGCAGATTCAATTTCCAGCATTAAACCGCTCAATTGATGTTTTCCTTATGGATGATGCACCGATGTTACCAAAGTATGGTTTACAAAATATAGATCAGTTATTGCGGTCTATTGCAAATCCAAACTTGCCATTTGGAGGGAAAATTTTAGTCGCTAGACGTGATTTCCGTCTGTGCTTACCTTTACAAGTCCGAAGCAACCGTATAGTGAAACACTCGATTTGTCGATCAAAAAAAGTCATCTCTGGAAGCATTTCAAAAATGTTTCGTTAAAAAAAATATGCGTGTCGATCCTGAACAGGAAGCATTCGCAAAGTATATCCTGAAGCTGGGAAACGGAAATCTTCCAAAAAATTACTTCAAAGAAATCGAATTACCTGAGGATATTATTTCCAGTGGTAATTTAATCGAAGGCCTTCCGAATCAAAATTACGTTGGAATGAAGGAACGTGTTATTCTCGCGCCGCTGAACAAAGAAGTGGTATAATATTAATGTTGAGATCGTCGATCGTCTCCCAGGAGAATACAAATCGTATAAAAGTCATGATTCTGTGAAGGATAAACAGGAAGGAGGTATTGAATTCACGCCAGAATTTCTTGCCACGCCATGAATTAAAACTAAAGAAAACTACGATAATTATGCTAATGCGTAATTTAGATATTTCGGAGGGTATGTGCAATGGAACACGCCTGATTGTTACCGAATAATGTAACAACGTAGTTAAAGCAAAAGTAATTACTGGGGAAAGAGCTGGACAAGAAGTACACATTCCTCGAGTTACGCTCGACTCCAGCGTTTGCGATGACCGTGCATAAATCGCAAGGGCAAACGTTCGAATTTGTTGGGGTTGACCTTCGTACACCTATCTTTAATCACGGTATGTTGTACGTAGCATTGTCCCGTGTTAAACGTCAAAATAGCTTGAAAGTTCTGTTACCACCTGAAAATGAACGTCGCACGTATAATATTGTGTGGAAAGAAGCATTGAAGAATATCTTGGTAGTGACAGTGACGACGGTTACCTCGGCAACATCGATTTTTATGTCTCAGCTGAATAAAATAAAATGAAACTAAAGTTGTTTTGCGAAAGAGATTAAAAAAAACTGTCTTTGTTTTCACCGAGTGAAGCTCGGTTCCCTGGTACTGAGTACTAAAACCAACAATAAACGAATATTTAGTTAGGAAATTCAAAGTTATCGGATTTCTTAAAAGGTTATGAAAGAAAATTTTGTTAACAGAATCAACATACCATCGTTGAAATCAATCGCTGATAAATATCAGCAAACACTTTATCCGCGGGCTTTTCGCTAATAATTGGAAAATCACTTATACAGACACTGCACGCAGCTTGTTGCCGTGCCAAAATGTCGATCATATCCTCGATCTCAGAAACTCCCTTAAATTACCAATAAGTGTATTAATTTATTCAGGTATATACGTTTTGTTTAACCAACGGCAAACAATTTTAAATGTCTTCTTTCTGTGTACAAACATTTTTTGCCATTGGGTTCAGCTTTTGCCATTGGATTCATTTTTACAACAGTCGCCCCTTACACAAAGCACTTATATACAGTTTTATATTTCATTGTTTTTGTTTCATCTTACTTTACTAACTAGGCAAAATTAGTATAATAAAAACACATTTATAATTCTTTATTTTAAGATTCAACTTATTGTTAGAAATACGAACTTAACCTTAATTAAGAAAATAATAAATAAAAATAAAAATTTTGCAAAATGAAAAACAATCACGATCACTCACATTTCACCATCTTTCTCAGAATTTCTAACACCATATATGACACTAAAATGTAGACAGCCCTACAAAGTCTCTAGCATTTTAAATTTTAATAGATTTAACAACAACAACGTTACGTTAACAACAACAACATCCTGTCATATTAGTCTTATTGAAAATGTTATCTAAAACAAGTATTTAAAGAAAGAATACTACAAATCGAAGAAAGATGATTAACAGTATTATTTAAAATTATTTAACCGATATTTGGTTTTAACTTTTTCTAAACTTAAAAAATCATTAAGCTCTTTGCAATGCTTTATAAATAATGTGATGTTATTTCTCAAGCAAATAAGAAATAAAAATGAAGACTTTCCTTCAAAATCACAAGTATTTGATATTTTAATAGATTTGACACCAACAACTTTCATTTAGAATTTTGACAACAACAAAATAGTACATAAGCCCCATTAAAAATGTGCTGTTAAAGGAGTACTCAAAATGGAAATGCTACAAATCGAAACAGGAGTATTAACAGTATTACTTAGAATCATTTAATTGATGCTTGGTTTTAGTTTGTTCTAAACTCAAAAGCTCATAAAGCTCTGTACACTGCTTTATAAATAAAGTGATGTTATTTCTAGCACGATTCGAAAATTAAGACATTCCTACACAATCATAAGTATTGGAAATTTTAATAGATTTAATAACAAAAACGATCCATTAACCGTATTGACAACAAATAAGGTATTGATTTACTTATCATTATCCACTTAAGAATAAGTAAATCAACCGATGATGGTGCCATATAGCATCGAAATAGCGATATTGGAGCAAACAAATATTTTATTTCACCATAAGGAGGTACTTATTGATAAACAAATACATACATAATAAAATCTAGACTCCAGGGCCCTAATTCTCTAAAAAATAAGATAATGGGTAAACGTGTAAACTTGCAAAAAGCGAAGCTTGCTCTAATATGTTCGCAATTTTACCATTTGACTACTCCTTCAAATAAAATCAAAAAATTGCAAACTAATAAAACAAAGCTTTGCTTTTTACAAGTTTACACGTTCACCCGTTATCTTATTTTTTAGAGAATCAGGGTGCTAGGCTAATATGCAATTTGATTCTGAAATATTTTTTTAATAGGCTTGGCTATTTACATATTCTAATTCCTAATTCAATTTTGCTAATATATTAACCATTAAAATGGATCCCAATCATTCCCTATACATACTCTAACGGCTATAACTTATTTCGTATCAAACAGTTTTTCAACTCATCCTAATAAATTTATACATTTCCTTATAAGCCAAACCGCCCTCATTCACTAAATCACCTAGATTTCTTGCTTTCCGTTCTGAAGAATGTTGAATTTAGACCAGTATTGGTTATACCTAGGACCAACGAAAATGAGATGTTCAACATCCTCCACACAACTTACAATCTTTGTCCTCACACAAATAACATTTCTACAAGCATTCCTTCCAATTTCCGTGGTTCAGCCCAATTCTTTGTACCGTTCGCAAAATTCACTTTTCTCCTTTGAGCCCCTTATAGAAACGAGTAGCATGGAGCACTATGTACTTCATTATTTTTGTCAAATTTTCTCGTTAAATTCACTCTCTCATTTTCCCCACAGATACGTCAGAAACATTCGAAGTATGCCTCTTGCGTTCCTTCTTTCGTACTCCTGAATCACGTCATTCAATGTACCCTTTTTAGCTAACATATCGGCTCTTTCATTCCCTTCGATCTGCCTATGCGATGGCACCCATTGTGAGATCACATCACGTTGATCAAAGCAACATACACATTGCGTTGCCTTCCACCTCCACATTTAAGCAAACAAACCACTCTGTGAATGGAAAAATATTACTATTTTCCTATCCCCTTCATTCACAGCCAATTTAATAGTTTCAAACACTCCAATCTATTCAGCGTCCATTTATATACAGATACTTCTGTCCACTTTAAAATGTTTTTCAACATTCTTACTACATAGGCATAAAGATACCAACACCTACTCCATTCTCATACACACTAGCAGCTGTATGTTATACCATCTGACTAAATCTGGTCCATTTAAACCACGCGCTTTAACAGATTCCGTAATTTTTTCTAGTTTGGCAAATCTTTCTTTGACGTGACGTTTCAGCAGAATACGTCCATTAGTAGGAGTTTAGCAGTCATTTGTTTATGACGCGAAAAGTTTGTCTGGCAATTTTTACTATGGAAAAAAATTTGAACAACGAGTTTGCTTGAAATTTTGTGTTTCCAATGGAATTACAGCTGCGAAATCATTGAAAATATTGCAGAAGTGTTTTGGGTAGTCTATACTCTATCGAGAACGTAAGTATTTGATTGGCATAAAGCATTCAGTGAGGGTCGTGAGCCGTAGAAAACTTGCCTCATGCGAGCCGTCTATCCACCTCTGTTAACGATGATAACATCGAAAAAGTGATGAAAATTGTGCTCGAAAATCGTAGTATTAGCATTAGAGAGATATCAGAGCCACTCAACATCTGTTTAGGATCGATTCAACACATTTTGGTTGATGTTTTAGGTATGAATCGCGGTGCTACTCGACTAGTGCCGAAAACCCTGATTTTTTGCAAAAAGAGCATCGATTAGAGATGCTTGCTAACATAGCTGATGACCCTACAAAAAATTGTCTCTAAAGGTAAGTTAATTGGTATTCGTTTTACCTTTTCTAAGCTAAAAAACTCATAAAGTTATGTGCAATGTTTTATAACTAAGGTGATGTCTTACTCCAAGCACGGCACAAAAATGAAGATATCTCACAAGTATTTGATATTTTTATTAGATTTAACAACAACAACGGTTCATTTAGGATTTTGACAACAATAAATTATCACATTAGCCTAATTGAAAATGTGAGTATTTAAAACAAGTACTACAAATCGAAATAGGATTATTAACAGTGTTTCTTAAAATCATTTTAAATGATTTTAAAATCATTTAATCGGTATTTGATTTAAGCTTTTTCTAAGCTTAGAACGTCTTAAAATTTTGTCCAATATTTTATAAGTAAAGTGAAGTTGCATCTAACACCAAAGATTATACAAAAATGCAGACATTCATATGAAATCACAAGCATTTGACATTTTAATATATTTGGCAACAACAACATTTCACTTAAAAATGTTACTTAAAATTATTTAATTAATGTTTGGATTTAGAATTTTTGTAATCTAAAAAGCTCATAAAGTCCTGAACAATGCGCTATAAATAAAGTGATAAAGTTTCGCACACCAAATACCAAAAATATAGAAATGTATACACATATTTAGAATTTTAATAGATTTAACAACAACAATGATAAATTCAGGATTTTGACAACAACAAAATATCACGTTAAAAATGTCATTGAAAATGTTGTTGGCGCCACCACTGAATACACAACTGGTGCAAGGCCTGGTGGCGAACACATCAAAGTAACCAATTCGTCAGGCAACACCAAAAACGTCAAACTACACGACGTGTTTTGAGTCGGTCTTCTCTCTTCGTGTCAATCGCACAGACAACAACGTGTTCGCAATCAGTGGCCATTTTCTATGTAAAAATAAAACATAATCGCGTTGCTTAACAATAATAATATATAACATAATAATAATAACATCAACATCATAATAAATACAAGTGAATAAAATTAATAAAGTGAAATAAAATTGATCTGATCGTTTCAAGCGTTTTTATTTGTGAATACTCTCGTCCGTGCACCGATCGCATATCCGCTAAACCATCGTGGTTAACAAAAATTGGTCCTTCGAGCCGGATGTGTGCCACATTATCATCGAAATCATACACGTGTTTTATTTCATTCGATCGTCGATATTTACACATTTTCGTAATATCTCACGTGTGATTTATCAAGTTTACTCATCGAGTGTGGCACACATTATCATAAAATTAAATCGTATATCATATAATTGTGTTCGAGAGTATTCCACATCGTTATCAAAAAAAAGGTCACGTGTTTATCAATTCAGTGCCGTAAAGTGAAATCGTGTGCTAGTTACTCACATTAATATCGCACATTAAATTCGAGGTTATAATAAACGCGCGAGTGAAATCTGTACTCCAGTGAATATGGCACTTCGGGCAAAGCAGGCGTCGCTTCAGAAGACTCTGGAACGGGCCCTCAAACGTAGTAAGGAGTTAAGTGAGGATACCGAAGCCACAAAAGAGACAATCGAAGTCCAGATTGATCACCTGGAACAAAAGTACATGGGATTTTGTGATGCACAAGACAAGATCGAGGCAGTGTGTGGTGAGAATGAGTTAGAGCAACAATTCGGTATTCGAGGACAAATCGAGGAGTATTATTTCGCCGCAAGCTCAAATCTCAAAACATTATTGAGAAAATTTACCTTGGCGACGTCAACACATGAGGTCAAAGCAATTCCAGTCGATGCCTCCACACCACAACAATCAATCGAAATTCAGTTACCACGCATTAAGGTTCCTATCTTCGATGGCAATTACGGAAATTGGACGGAATTCGAAAGTTTGTTCACTGATCTGATCGACAAAAATCCCAGATTGACAAATTCGCAGAAGCTTCATTACCAGAAAGCAAATCTCACTGGTGAAGCTGCTACCCTATTGAGAACGGTGCAGATCAGCGATGCCAACTACACAGAAGCATGGAATAGCCTCACCAATCGATACAAACATCGACGTTTCATCATCGACAGTCACCTCCATCGATTCCGAAATATGCCCGCAGCCCTTCATAAATCCGCAATCGGATTAAGGGGCATCATCGATACCTCTACAGACACAGTTCGAAGTCTGAAAGGTTTGGCCGTTCCGGTAGCCACATG
Source organism: Tipula helvola (assembly GCA_963556165.1). NCBI lineage: Eukaryota > Metazoa > Arthropoda > Insecta > Diptera > Tipulidae > Tipula > Tipula helvola. The sequence continues at coordinate 87,973,385 of OY744483.1, read as the reverse complement.
GGATATCATTCTCGTTAACATCATCGTCGACAAACTCGACCCAGAAACTCACCGTCAATGGGAATTGACACTCACTCGAACGAAGTATCCCACATATCAAGAACTTATGGATTTCTTGGAAACTCGATGGCAATCATTGAAAATGATTTCCATGTCCAAGTCAAATTCGTCACAACCAATTACATCGTCAATACGCCGGAGAAACAAGCCGACAACAATTCGTTCACCATCAACAGCTCAACCATCGTCATCTCGCTCGAGCTCGAAGCGCGTTTCATCATCGCAACCATCTCATTCGTTCGTCGCTACTTCGACTCCAACCAATTCGCTGAGCTGTCCATTCTGCAGCGAGGAACATAGTGCGTTCCAGTGCAGCAAATTTAAATCATTATCGTTCGATCAAAAATCAAGCAAAATTCGTGAAAATAATCTGTGTTTCAACTGTCTACGGAAGGGACACCGTAGCGCAGAATGTCGTTCAAGTTTCTGTCAAGTCTGCAACCGCAGACATCACACCCTACTACATATACCGGACGGGTTATCTCGAACTCCAGTCACCAACACAAGTAAAACAACGAATGACAACTCGCCAACTGCCGAAAATTCGAACAATGCTAATTCGCATCACTCCACATCGCCACTGACAGATGTATTACTCGCAACAGCAGTTGGGATCGTCGCAAACGGGAAACAAGATTTCACCATTCGAGCCCTGCTTGACTCAGGGTCCCAAGTAAATCTCATTTCCGAAAACGCCATAACTCGGATTGGCTTAAAACGGAAACCAGCCTCAATCTTATTCTTAATTAACGGAATTGGTGCCATTGAAGCAGCCAAATCACAATCGATCGTCGAATTCGTTCTTAAATCACGTGTTTATTCAAGATTCTCGATTTCCATCACAGCAGTTGTCGTCGAAAGGATAACTGGCACCTTGCCATCGCAATACATCGAATCGCAACACTGGAAACATCTAGACGAGCTACAATTGGCCGATCCTCATTTCAATCGTCCTCACAAAATCGACGTGCTGCTTGGGGCAGATGTCGAATGCTTCATATGGATGGACGCATAAAATCTGTCAACGGTTCGCCATTCGCATAGGAAACCAAACTGGGACATATCTTGTGCGGGAAATTCGATCGAAACACAATCACACACTCCCTAAGTGCGACCGCAATCATCGAGAATTACACCAACGTTGACAACACTTTGAAGTCATTTCGAGAGCTCGAAAATGTACCAGCAGCCCAAGAACTCACGGAAGATGAAAGTCAATGCGAAAGGCACTTTCAATCGACGTATTCCAGAAACAAAGAAGGAAGATATATCGTGCAACTCCCATTCGTTGATCAGCCATTGCCACTCGGAACATCTCGAGAAGGTGCAATCATCAGACTGAAGCATATGGAACGCCGATTTTTGAAGAATCTGCAGTTACGCATCGAATACCGAGACTTCATGCAAGCCTATCTCGAGCAACATCACATGGAAGCAGTGCCAGTCTACGATGGGAAAATTACAAATCAAACGTGCTACCTCCCACACCGTGGCGTGATGCAGGGGTCTAGCTCAAAGCCAAAATTACGTGTGGTTTTTGACGCCTCATACAAGATGACTTCCGGAGTTTCACTCAATCAAAACCTTCGTATCGGTCCCAAGCTTCAACAGAATCTATTCACGATTCTCACTCGATTTCGACAACACAAAAAATTATTCATCGATACAGATGTATCGGCAGATCTTGGTGGCTCCTGAGCACCAAGATTATCAACGAGCCCTGCTTGACTCAGGGTCCCAAGTAAATCTCATTTCCGAAAACGCCATAACTCGGATTGGCTTAAAACGGAAACCAGCCTCAATCTTATTCTTAATTAACGGAATTGGTGCCATTGAAGCAGCCAAATCACAATCGATCGTCGAATTCGTTCTTAAATCACGTGTTTATTCAAGATTCTCGATTTCCATCACAGCAGTTGTCGTCGAAAGGATAACTGGCACCTTGCCATCGCAATACATCGAATCGCAACAGTGGAAACATCTAGACGAGCTACAATTGGCCGATCCTCATTTCAATCGTCCTCACAAAATAGACGTGCTGCTTGGGGCAGATGTCGAATGCTTCATATGGATGGACGCATAAAATCTGTCAACGGTTCGCCATTCGCATAGGAAACCAAACTGGGACATATCTTGTTCGGGAAATTCGATCGAAACACAATCACACACTCCCTAAGTGCGACCGCAATCATCGAGAATTACACCAACGTTGACAACACTTTGAAGTCATTTCGAGAGCTCGAAAATGTACCAGCAGCCCAAGAACTCACGGAAGATGAAAGTCAATGCGAAAGGCACTTTCAATCGACGTATTCCAGAAACAAAGAAGGAAGATATATCGTGCAACTCCCATTCGTTGATCAGCCATTGCCACTCGGAACATCTCGAGAAGGTGCAATCATCAGACTGAAGCATATGGAACGCCGATTTTTGAAGAATCTGCAGTTACGCATCGAATACCGAGACTTCATGCAAGCCTATCTCGAGCAACATCACATGGAAGCAGTGCCAGTCTACGATGGGAAAATTACAAATCAAACGTGCTACCTCCCACACCGTGGCGTGATGCAGGGGTCTAGCTCAAAGCCAAAATTACGTGTGGTTTTTGACGCCTCATACAAGATGACTTCCGGAGTTTCACTCAATCAAAACCTTCGTATCGGTCCCAAGCTTCAACAGAATCTATTCACGATTCTCACTCGATTTCGACAACACAAAAAATTATTCATCGATACAGATGTATCGGCAGATCTTGGTGGCTCCTGAGCACCAAGATTATCAACGGATAGTTTGGAGAACAACGCCCGAGGACCCAATTCAAGATTATCGTCTGCGCACAGTAACCTACGGCACCAGCTGTGCTCCGTATTTGGCAATACGCACGCTCAATCAGTTGACACACGACGAATCCAAGCAATTTCCCATTGCTGCGAAGGTCGCTATTGCAGACTTCTATGTGGACGACTTGATGACGGGCACAAACGAAGGCAAGGAATTGCTTGAAATCCAGCAACAGATGGTGGCATTACTCCAATGTGGCGGCTTTGAACTCCGAAAATGGTCGTCAAATTGCCAATCTCTACTCGATCAAGTGTCATTAGAATACCACGAACATCGGCCATTGCGGGAATTGAAATGGGAAGAATCAGTAAAGACACTTGGGTTACATTGGGCACCATCGGGAGATTATTTTGCATTTAAAGTCGAAGACTTTCCAGAATCGCCAGTAATAACCAAACGAATCATCCTCTCAGAGGCTTCAAGGATCTTCGACCCGCTCGGGTGGTTATCCCCTAGTGTCATCATCGCAAAAATCATCTTTCAAGAGTTATGGGTACTCGGACTATCGTGGGACGAGTTAGTACCAAAATCAGTCGCTGAAAGATGGTCAAATTATCGGAAGAATCTGGGATTCTTGGAAACAGTCAAAATCACTCGCTGGATGGATTATCAACCATGTCGCAACAATCTTCAGATACACGGTTTCAGCGACGCCTCAATGAAAGCATATGCCGCAGTCGTATATGCTCGCACCACGTCATCAGATGGATCAGTTAAAATCACCATCTTAGCGGCGAAAACCAAAGTCGCCCCAGTCAAAACCGTCAGTCTACCGCGCTTGGAACTATGCGCCAGTGTGTTACTAGCCAACCTCATGCACAAGATCGTCCAGTCACTCAATCTCAACGACATACAACAGTTCGCATGGACCGATTCGCAAGTGGTCCTTGGATGGCTCTGCAGCCCTCCCAATCGATGGAAAACATTCGTCGCGAATCGCGTTTCGCAAATTCTCGATCATCTAAAACCCAATGAATGGCGGTATGTTGATACTCGACACAACCCCGCAGATTGCGCGTCTCGCGGAATCGACCCTTCCCTGCTTCACGATCATCATATTTGGTGGAGAGGTCCTGAATGGCTATCGAAACACTTAGACACTTGGCCAATACACAAAATAAATTATTACTCTATTCCATTGGAAGAATGTAGAACCACTTCCATGGTCGTCACACAGTCAAACGAAGCATCAAGTTCTGATGGGATCGAACAACTTCTGAATCGCTGTTCCACTCTCGGAAAACTACTTCGAATCACAGCCTATTGTAGACGTTTCGTGCAACAACTTCGCAACAGCAAAGCCGATCGTAATCCCAGCTTCATCACCGTGCCTGAAATGAATCGGTCATTCCATTTTTGGGTCCGATTCGTGCAGAGATCCCACTTCTTCGATTAGGCACATCAAACCACACTCCATGATTCGTGCAGAGATCCCACTCGTCGCACAGGCACATCAAACCACACTCCACGGTGGTCAACAATTAATGTCGGCACATCTTCGAAGCCGATTTTGGATAATCAATGTCAAGAAGCTGGTCCGTGCGCATGTTCGCCATTGCGTGACATGCTTTCGTTATCGCTCAACCTCCAATCGTCAACTAACATCGTCTCATCCGCACAGTCACATTAAAATGTCAGGACATCACACTCACGAGACCGGTAGTAAAATTGTGTCTACTGCCGATCCCAAACAACATCGACAACTAAAGGATTACTCCTTTAGGCCGGCCGGCATTGTTGGCGCCACCACTGAATACACAACTGGTGCAAGGCCTGGTGGCGAACACATCAAAGTAACCAATTCGCCAGGCAACACCAAAAACCAAAAACGTCAAACTACACGACGTGTTTTGAGTCGGTCTTCTCTCTTCGTGTCAATTGCACAGACAACAACGTGTTCGCAATCAGTGGCCATTTTCTATGTAAAAATAAAACATAATCGCGTTGCTTAACAATAATAATATATAACATATTAATAATAACATCAACATCATAATAAATACAAGTTAATAAAATTAATAAAGTGAAATAAAATTGATCTGATCGTTTCAAGCGGTTTTATTTGTGAATATTCTCGTCCGTGCACCGATCGCATATCCGCTAAACCATCGTGGTTAACAAATGTGATGCAAAACGAGTATTAAAAAAATAGTACAAATCGAAACAACACTCAACATTAACAATCTTTTAATCGATTATTTAACATTAAAAGCTCTGTGAAACGCTTTATAAATAAAATGATTTAATATTTAAGGAGCCAAGTCGAATTTTTTGTTTTAGGGCAATTTTGACGCCAAATCACATCATCTTTCAATAAAAATTAGGCAAAGCCAACAGTATATGCAAAGACTTATTTATTTACCCACCACCTTAAACAATATTTGTTTTTATATTTTAGGAAGGCGATCAAATCACAAATACATATCTCCACTTTTGCTTGATGTGAAAAACACAAAAGTAGAAAAGTGAACTAACACATTTGCATGCCCTATCTGCAATTTAAAATAAGTACAAGCAGATTTTTTTCCTTTTTGCTCAATCTCAACTTCACTTTACATAAGAATTCATCCCCAAGGGAGATCACGTTTTAACAAAAGCTGGTTAAATCCTACCGAATAAAAGTGCAGTGATAGTACCCGATGACACAGAAGCTAGAATCAAGTTTGGTACATGAATGATCTAAAATTTGGCGTCTGATACGAGTTTTTCAGTTTTTTTTTTACTTAGTTACCGCGGAACCTACATACATATATGTTTCAACAGCCCGCATATATATTATAGAATATCTTTCTCTATAGCTTCCTTATCAAACTAATAGAATTTGCATCCTCTAACGTATTCTGCACAAAATAAATAAAATTATTTCTCTGTTTTCCAAAAAAAAATCATTGGTTAGGACAACAAAATTCAAATCACGTTCCTGATCAACATTTATACAATTTCCAAAAAAATAAAAATAAAAAATGTTAATACTATTTGGTTGTTTTGCTGCTCAAAAAATAATAGAAACATCAGCTGGATATGTACATGTAATTTTCTCCTAAATAAACACATAAGTACATAGTAGATATCTACACGGAAAGCCCAACTGTAAGAAAATTGTAATTGAAAATGATAGAAAAGCAACAAAAACGAAGAAAGAAGGGAGAAATGAAATAAAACTAAAAAAAAACTTGAGATGCTTTTAGACTTTTCTGTATACACATTTAACAAATTTTCTTGTTGTTGTTATTTTATTTTGTTGCAAGAATTTTTAATTTGATTAATTCTAAAAAAGAAAAAACGAAAAACTGGAAAACTTTCATTTCAATTACACTTGTGTTAGGATGGATATTTTTTAATGAATTTTGTCTGGTTCTTCCACTTTTTCAGTTTACAACTCGAACTTCTTTCTGATATTTAATTATTTTAAAGTGTTTTTTTGTTGATATCATCTTACAAATTCTTTAAACATTATATATTTGTTGAATTATTTATAGAAATGGAATCGAATAAAAATAAAAAAATTAAAATATTTTAAGTAATTCAATTTTTGTGTTTGGTGTACTCTCTCGTACATATACCATATCGTATAGTTTGGATTGATATTGATTTTTGGTTTTTTATTTTGGATTTAAAATTTCATTTCTGAAACTGAGATAGAGATGAAAAGTTTCGACAGAAATGTTTTGGAGAAAAGTTTTTTTTTTTTTTGCTTAATTTTTTAATTCAATTCAAAATTCAAAAGGTGAAAAGTTTTTTAGTTGGTTGAATGGCATCGTATACATACTATTCATATATACAATACAATTCAATTTACTTCGCCAAACCTATACAAACTGAACCTCAAAAACTTTATATACAAAAACAAAATATTTAATTATTGTAACAACAACAACTCTAGTGTTGCATTCTTCAATTACCACATTTTTACAGTATTTTGTTTAGTTTCTCGTTTTTAATTTTAATTAAAATATTTTCATTATAATAATAATAATAATAATAAGTATTTTATAAATAAATATTTTCACTAAAAGCATTTTTGATGTAATAATTATGCAAACGTAATTTTGTGTTGTATAAACGTATATAATATAGTTTTAATTATATTTATTTATGTATAAAGGAAAATGAGAGGAAAAATTTGTAAACGACATAACTAAACACAAGAGCCCTAAGTGGATTAACAAAACAACGCAAACAAAACAAAAAAAGAATTGTATATGCTTACAATTTTAATGTAACATAATTTTTTAACCGGGACCAGGGGGGAATTATTAAATCAGTTAGCATAATATGATAATTTCATTTTACTAACACATTGCGAAAGGTGAATTCAGTGAAATTATGTTTCCGCCATTAGCAAAAATTATTGCTACAAATACTGTTAACGTTACATTGTTGGGATATCCAAACAAAAAATTTCAATAAGGCAACAAAAATATGTATTTAAATAAAGAAGGATATCTAATTAATTATTGAATTACTGAAAGTGTTTCATTTATAATATATAATGGTTAGAGATCACAATGTATATGTCCCTTGGTGTCAAAAAATAATCCACTATTTAGCTTAATCGATCGGAATGGTTGAAAAATTAAAATTGTCATTTATTAACTGAATGGTTCAGATGCTAATCAGTGTAAGTCAATTGAACTAACTAATGGTAGATGTGGTTTTATATTGATAACAACTGTAAATTCAAACAATTTATTAACACGGAAATTATCACATATTTTACAGTAAACGTACTAAGTTACAAATGTCGTACTAAAAGAGGTAATGATTTGGAGCAAAATACGTCAAATCACAAATTTATGGAAGTCATGTTTTAATTTTATGATTTTTATGTTTTGAAGGTGTAGCACTAATTAAGAAAAAAAATAATTTAGGAAACTCGATTTTTTGTTGTTGTTGTTGTTTTTTAAGATACAGGGGTCAAATAATAAAAAACAATTATCCGAAAATAATAAAATTGGGTCCCCTACTAAATTGGCTCTTTTTGATTGGCACTATTTTGCCGACGCTGTATTTTGAAGCATGTTTTCTCCCTTTATCATAGATCCTACGATTTTCCTTTTGAACTTTTAAAATTTGTTCTTTCGCCTCTTCTCTTAGATTGCTACGACTTTCGCTGAAACTCTTTGCTTCCTCTAGCTCTATTATCTGCTTGAATTTATGATTCTTGGAACACCGCATCTTTACCCCCATCAGCAACTCGAACGACGTCATCCCAATACTTCTTTGGTAAGTGTTATTTAAAAATCGTTCCAAAGTATCGGTGTGCTTGTAACATACATCAGATTTCTCCAAACTTATCTTGTTGGTACGCCCGTCGTAATGGCCCTATGTTTAATTGACTGGTTTCTGCAGTATTCCTGGAATTCTGACGACGTAAATGCAGTAGCTTGATCCGAGATATTATACCTAGGGTTTCCGAACACCGACTTCTGTAGCTCCAACTTTTGGAGAACTACTTTGGTAGTTGTGGATTTCGACGGATATAACCACACAACTTTTGAGAACCCATCCACAACACAAAGGATGTGTTTGTACTGCTTATTGGTTGCTACAAGGTTCCCCAGTTGGTCCAGATGATAGGTATTCAATGGAGTATCACCTTTCGGTATCGGATGCAATACCCCTTCATGTTTACTCATTTTCTTCTTCAATGGTATATGCAGCTACGTATCTTCTGGCTGAACTTTGAAATATAGAATTCCCTCGATATCAATTCTTCTGTTTTTTGCTTCCCAAAATGACCTTGATTGTGATAATGCTTGATAACCTCCATTTGTATTTGCCTCGGAACAACAATAGATAAAATTGTTATACGCACCTTTTTTGAGGAGCTCGAATACGGGATGTAAATCTCGATCAGTTCTCTGGGCTGCCTTCACTCTAGAAATTACACCATCTCCAGTCACCATAACCACCGGATCCTTACTCAATGCATCAACATCCTCATCTTACTTCCAGGTCGATGCTCGAGCTCGTAATTAAACTCTTGAAGTTGTAGTGCTTGTTGTTATTCATAGTGGCCTTAAAACCAGCACAGTCGGTCACTATTCTAAAATTGAAACCTAGCAAATATCCTCTTAATTTTTTTTTTAGAGCAACGACAATCGCCATTACTTCCAGCTCATAGCTACTGTAGCGTTCCTCGGTTGGTGATGTTTTCTTACTGAGGTAAAATACTGGATGCAATTGTCCATCCGATACAGAATGCTGCAACAAAATGGCGCCCAACCCAATTTTGCATGCATCGGTATGCAATTCTAATCCAAAAATATCCGAGGCTCATGTTGAGGAATGCGAATGAATCACGAGATCAGAAATAATCTCGATAAAGTCGACATCATAGGATTCATAAAATCGTCAAGGCTGAGATGGCTTGGGCACGTACTACGTTCACAAAATCGGACCACTAAACAGGCCTTGGAGTCGGCACCAGCGAAAGTAAGACCTCGTGGGAGACCACCTACCCGATGGATGGACGACGTTGAGAGGGACCTATACAAACTCGGTCACCGTGTCTGGCGTTCTCTTGTGGCGGATCGAATTATTTGGAGGAGCATCGTTGAGGCGGCCAAATGGGAACTTCTCGATGGCTTTCAGTTTCTCCCTCCCCGGCCTAACGCAACCCTCCTCGATATCATAGCTAAGGTATTCGATACGGGTTCTTAGAAACTAATATTTTGTCCAATTCATCTGTAAACCTTTCCGAGCTGCGACCTCTAGCATTTTCGTCAATCGTTCCAATTCATCTTCAACATTTTTCGCAGGTACAATAAAGTAATCCATGTATATACAAAGATTTTCGCCATACATAATTCTTGGAAAATGGTGTTTATGAAGCGCTGAAACACTACTGGTGAATTACACAAGCCGAATGGCACCTTCATAAATTCGTATTGGCCAAACGACGTCACAAAACCCGTATATTTTATCGATTCCTCAGAGATCGATAAGTGGAAAAATCCATTACGCAGGTCTAACGTCGTGAAATATTTGGCACCTCGTAGTTGGTCAATTTGGTCGTCAATGAGCGGGAGTGGGTACATATCTCTAATCACTACCTTGTTTAACTTTCGAAAGTCGACACAAAGTTTTTTCGACCCAACCTTTTTGTTCGCTAACACAATAGGACTTGCAAAATTTGATGTACTCGGACGAATAATTCCCTCATTTATCCATTCTTCTATTTGCTGCTGGACAATGGTGGATTCTAGTGGCGATAATCGTCTCAGCGTCTGACAAATTGATATGTCGTCACTGAGAACTATGGTCCTCTTTATAATGCTCGATGATTCTGTTTTCGGCAATGAATAATTGACTACCTGCTTCTTGATCTCATTGGCGATATGTACATCGTTTACATGACTTAAATCCAGCGAATCATCTTTTTCGATGACAAAAATATTATTTTCCGGGATCCATTTACGCATAATAATAGCCTCAGGCGTCAGAATTTTAATCATTTGGTTGATTAACTCTTTCCCAAACAGTATCTGTACGAGAAGCAGTCCTTCATCTACAACATGAAAAACAGTGTTATAAAGGTCACTATTTATACTCACATTTGCCTGGAATCTTCCTTTAGTCATCAGCCCATCCGAACCAACCATTTTCAAAATTTTCTACTTCTAATTCTTTAAATTTCGACTCAGATATTAGATTAACATCACTTCTACTGTCGACCATGGCCACCCAATTTCTAACATTAATTGAAAACTACTTCACATCGTTGCTAAAACTAAATATTTTATTTTGAACTGCGGCGACACTTTTGCTCTTCTTTTGTAGACATGATGGCGAAATATGTCCGAATTCTCTACAGCTATAACACTTTCTTCATTTTCCCTTATTTGTACAGCTACTTGCGGTGAGTCCACTATCTCCACATTCGTAACATAAGATGAATTTCGACCTCAGATTATTTCGCTTTAAACTGGGCTTGGACATTGGGGCGGATTTGTGGCCTACTCTTGTATAAATCCTCTCGTAGTCATTAAGTTTTAACTTAAATTCTTACATATTAGAAGCACGGTATCCCATCAATGCAATACTGGAAGATCGCAGAATACCAATACTGCCAACTCACGTAACTCAAACAAATACCGATTAATTGATTCTTCTGGTTTCTTTCTCCTTTCACCTAACGGAAAACTGCACTTTTTTGTTTGTGTATTTCTACAATAGTTCGAAAATATTGATGCGTGTCTTAATCAATATATCCCGGTTGAGCCTCCATGTAGGAAAATCTTCGGTTCATCAAGAAAAATAAACACAATTGCCTAAACCAAACTAGAAAATCCTTTCTCTTTATTTATCGAATGAAAATTTAACAAAAAAAATTAAAACAAAAAACCAAATATTTTTTGACTCGCCTTCTCGAGATATGTAATAGGGTGACACACAAATCATTCTACATATATATAACCTATAATTTATTTAAAAAACAGGTGTAATCTTTTGTAGCTTAAAAAAGTGTTGGAAGGCCGTTTCCTGAGTCAAACTGTTCGAAAAATTTAAGAAAACTTAATGATAGTATTAAAATTCTACGGCCGAGTTCGACTGAAATAATTACAAATTTGTCAATTCGCACATCCTATTATTTGGAAATCACTACTAAACGTCGAAAAATTGAAGTCGAGGAATCATCGATTCCCCCAAAAAAAAAAAACAAATTAGTACCGGTCTTTACCCCAAAAAAACCCAAATTATGACATATCGAATTCTTACATAATTTATCGAATTCTGACATTGCAAGTTCAAATTCGGGTATGATTTATCTAATAACTTATCGAGCATATTCTGTTATCAAAGTACAAATTCTGGAATACATAATATCGAATTCAGACATGATACGACTTATCGATTTTTTTATGTTTTATCGAATACTGGTATGATTATCGAATACCGGCATAATATTTCGAATTTTTACATTCAAACTCAAGCTCTTTCATGAATTATCGAATTTTCACATCATAAAGTCAAATGCTGAAGAAATGTATCAAATTGTGATATGAGATATTGTATTCTTTGATATGTCATCTCAAGTCTTGTGAGAATTCGATATATCATTCCAAAATTCGAGATGGTATATGTCAGAATATGATATGGTATATCCAATTCTGATGTGACATCTCGAATTTTGAGATGATGTATCGAATTCTGAAGTCGTCATGATAGATGATATATAAAATGCTCATAAGACCTTTCGAATTTTGACAAAACGTGTCGAATTTTGACCGAATATGTCGAATTCTTACATCATATGTAAAATTCTAAAACCAAAAATTGAAATTCTGATAAAACATGTCGAATTCTGACATAACATATCGAATTTTGAGTTTTTTTTTTTTTTTTTTTTCGCTGGCGCTACATCCCATAGAGGGATTTGGCCGCTTCACTATGTGAAGTTTCGTAATCATTTTTTTGTTTTTTTTTAACGGATAATGAGTGATTAATTCATTGATCCTTACATTAACCAGCCGTGATTTTTTCATCACCCGCCGGGAATCGAACCCGGGACCTCCGGAGCTTAAAGCAAGCATGCTAACAACTGTGCCACTGGGGCGGAATTTTGAGTTGATATACGGAATTATGAAGGCTTCATGGCAGATTTATCAAATTGTGACAATCTTTCAAATTCTGGAAGGACATAACGAATTGTTATACATATATTGAAGTAGGGCATAAATAACTGAAATTTTGGCTTGATGATGTATCATTTGTAGCATCATAAATTCAAATTCTGAGACGACATATCGAATTCTGGCTTGATATCATGATATATCGAATTATGTCATCTGATGTTTAATTTATGACATGACATATCGAATACTGACATGAAATAACGAATTCTGGCACAATTTATTGGATTCTGGGATAATATCTCGAATATGTGACATGTCGATTTCCGGCATGATTTATCGAATTCTGACATCATAAACACAAATTATGATTTTGCGTATCTAATTCTAACATAAAGTATGGAATTCCTAGATGATAACTCAAATTCTGGCATCAAAAATACAAATTCTGAATTCAGATATCGAATTTTGATATCAAACACTTAAATTTTGGTAAGATATATCGTATTCGCTTATGATTTATTGAATTCTGATATGAAGTAACTATTTCTGGAAAGTATTTCAATTAGTCTTAAGCTATTGCTAAAAAAACAATCAAGTAAAGTTTAATGGGAGCCCGGGAAAATCCGTTTTAATGAAAGCCCCATATACAATTTGAAAATTTGGATAAATTCAACCTTTAAAGTGCCTTGCCTGGAAAGTATTTCAATTAGTGCGACTAGCCAACAGTTATCCCTAGCAAAGCTATCAGAGCAAGCAGGGCCGGTCCTATGGTTTTATCGCCCCGGGCAAGAATTCTGTGGTTACATGGCAAAATCACTTAAGTCAAGATAAACGAAAAATGAATTTATGTAACAGCTATATTTGAAATTAAACTTTTTGGTCTAAGCAAAATTTCATGATTTTTGGTTTATTTAGGGATAACCGCTTAAGTTGAAATATCTACCTTAGTATTCGTTAAAACGTGGAAAAAACAGATTTGGAATAACAAATTTCGTCGAGTTAGGCGATTAGTTCATATTAATTTTAAATTCTGAATTGTAAATCTTTTAGAAAATGAAAAGTTGCTAAAATAGACAATGGGGTAGATACGCGATTGATTAGCAAGCAAGCAACTTTCAACTGAAATAAACAAAATATTTGCGAACCAATTTCAGTCGATAGTATTCTGTGTCTTGATTGCTCATGGTATTTTGCAGACTTAAAGAATTGTCAGTAATTATATCGTTTTTTTGTAAAAACAAACAACAGTTAGAAAAAAAATAAAATTTGAAATTAAAATTTGCTTGGTAAAACCGTAATTACCCGATATTACCCGATATTAACCCGTAATTACCCGATAAGCGGATGGTTTGGTATCTATTGGAGAGGAGAAGGGGCGCTAAAGTTGAGTAGATTAATCTACCAGCTCCGCAACTTTCCAGTGGGGTGCGCATCACGTGAGCTATTCTGGTCATATATCAGGCGGAAGCGTGATGGGTACAATCGTGTTAGGGGTAACCTGGTCACAATTCGCAAGTGTACGTGCTGCATCCTCGTGGCAACCACTGGTAACTGAGCCATTTGGCGCAGGCTAAAGTACGACGCTAAAGGAAAGCCCTTGACAAAAATCCCTAATCTAAGGTGGAACAGCCAATGAATATATGGCTGATAGGTTAATTAGTCCGGACTCTAGATACCAGGAACTCCCCTGTTTTATTTAGCCTTCCTGTAGAATACCTGGGTGACCTACAGGGGATTAACCATTCCCAGCAACTCTTAAGTGTAAAATCAAATCGGTAGATTGGGAGGGGTAGGAATATAAGGGAGAGGGATTGCTCTCTCGAAGTCCTTGGGTACCAATGCTACCGTTTTTCTAGCAGAAGTATATGCTATAATTAACATCTAAGAGGGAGGGAAATGAACCCAGATAGTATGTATCGGGTACCGGCCGGCAGTATTAGCAGGTTCATTAACAGCCTGAATATTGACTAGACTTATAATTAAGCAGGGCTTGGAAGCAAAAAAAAATCTTTTAGGTTGCACTGCGAGGTGGCGGAACGCCCAAATTACCCTGCAGCAAGAGAGAAGTACCCGATAAACGACTATTCCTTATAGTTTTATGCGTTTCCTAATAATGAGTTAAGCGGTTATATCAAATGCGAAACATGTACATATACTTAAACATCCTATCACTTAGGTTGTTTTGCTTTATTGTTTCATAGTCAATTACTTTTTTAATAGACAACATAACTTTTAGAAGTGTTTTAGAGTGAAATGATAGTGTTCAATAAAGATAATTGAAAAAATGTCGGCCCATTCTAAAAAAAACTGGAAATGGCATTGGCAATATCCAAATCAAGTGGAAGTAATTTCTAAGAAGCAGGTATCAGGGGGGTACAGTACTTGAGTCGCGATAATTTTATTTTAGGGTATCTCGTACAAGGGGGGGGGGGGATACGGTATTTAGGTCGTGATAATTTTTTTTTTTTGGTATCTCGTACAAGGGGGATGGGAGGGGTACGGTACTTTTTTTTTTTTTTTTCGCTGGCGCTACATCCCATAGAGGGATTTGGCCGGTTCATTTTGAAGTTTCGTAATCATTTTTGTTAACGGATAATGAGTGATTAATTCATTGACCCCTACCCTTAACCAGCCGTGATTTTTTCATCACCCGCCGGGAATCGAACCCGGGACCTCCGGAGCATAAAGCAAGTATGCTAACCACTGTGCCACCGGGGCGGCACTTGGGGCGTGATAATTTTTTTTTTGCTCGTACAAGAGGGGGGAGGTACGGTACTTGGGTCGTGATAATTTTTTTTTTTGGTATATCTACAAGGGGGGGGATTGTTCTTGGGTCATAATAATTTTTTCTTTTTGGGTATCTCGTACAAGGGGGGGGGGGGGGTACAGTGCTTGGGTCGTAATAATTTTTTTTTGGGTATTTCGTACAAAGGGGAGTACGGTACTTGGGTCGTGATAATTTTTTTTTGGGTACCTCGCACAAGGAGGGGAGTTACGGTACTTGGGTGGTGTTTTGGGTATCTCGTACAAGGGATGGGGGGAGGGGTACGGTACTTGGGTCGTGTTTTTTTTTGGTTATCTTGTACAAGGTGAGGTACGGCACTTGGGTCGAGATATTTTTTTTTTTTTAGTATCTCGTACAAGGGGGGGGGGGGAGGATACGATACTTGGGTCGTGTTAATTTTTTTTTTGAGTATTTCGTACAAGGGGAGGGTACGGTATTTGGGTCATGATGATTTTATTTTTTTGGTATCTCGTACAAGGGGGAAGGAGGAACGGTACTTGGGTCGTTAGTTATAATTTTTTTTTTGGGGGTATCTCGTACAAGGGGGTACGGTACTTGGGTCGTGTCGATTTAGATTTAATTTTGCACAAAATATCCAAAAATTAGCTCAATTGGTGAAGTTTTAAAAATCCACCTTGTAAATGGCACCTCACAGGGGAGCATGAGGAAGGAGTACGAGTTTTTGAAAAATAACCCCTATGTTTTTTCTGGACTGCTAAAAACTATTCGTGTAAAATTTGGAAACAATCGCTCGAGTAGACCAAGAGCTTTTGTGGAACATACATGCATACAAACATATATATCTACATACTTTTCTTCTTTATATAGAAAGATTGAAGATAGATAAATGACATTGAAATTGAAATATTATTGTTAATCTTAAGTTATTCTCTACTGTTGTAAATATGTGTGATGTACAAAAGCCATACATTAAGTAAAGCATTATTATTATTATTATAATTATTTGTCAGTCTTATGAATGAGCTAACAAGGTTGAAGACATGTTTGGGCCAAATTTTTTTAAATGCACTATTCAGACCACAATTTAATCCAAGTTAATATTGCTTTCCTCATCCCTTAGGCAACCACTTTCTGATAATAATTCTAATCCCTCTAAAATTTGTTACGATAAACTAAATAATTTACTGAAGCTTGAATTTTGAGATTCTGTTTATAGCGAAAGTATTTGCAGTTTAGCTTTTAAAAATTTTTGGGATATTCTAAACTCGCATATTGTGTCATCAAGCGGATGTAAAAATGGTCAAAAATAACTATTACAATAGGAAATTTGAATGGGCAAGTAATAATTCAAAGCACACATTGAAAAATAATAGACGAAGTTTTAGGCCGAACTCGGACGTATAAGCAGATACAATAAATTTATCAAACCGATTTTAATAGCATTCTCACGTCTCCAAAATCAATCTCTGATGAATTCTGTAAATAATTCTTTAACGTTTCACAAGATTCAATTTCCAAATTTAATGTAATTACTATAGTGATATTACTTCAATTGAATTTAAAAAGTATATATAAGGAGCTGATAAATAGGAACTACAATTCATCTTGTATATTTGAGTCTATATCTTCATCAGATATCCTATCTGAGATAAACCAATTGGATAACAAGCGATAAATTTCCAGACGATTTGAAAATAGCTGTTGTGATCCGGATTTTTTAAGAATGGTGTGAATTACAACCTAGTAATTACAGGCCGATTTCGCTTTTAAGTAGTTTCTCCAAGATTATTGAGAAACTAGTTAAGCGTCGGCTATATTTTTATTTGGATAATATTGAATTTTTAAATAAAAATCAATTTAGGTTTTCTGTCGGTAAATCAACAGAAGCAGCTCTTCTGCACTTCTTGAGTGAGATTTATAAACATATTAATGATTCTCGGAAACCCATAGCTTTATTTGTCGAAATCGCCAAAGCATTTCACACTATATACTTGTTGACCATGGAATGCTTTTATTGATGTAACATTTTTAATTGGTTTGCAAGTTATATTGAAAATCGTTATCAGGTCATTAAGATATAGGTGAAACAACTATAGCTGCGAATGTCTATTAAGTTGTGGCATTCCGCAAGGGTGAGTTCTGGGGCCTTCATTATTGTTGATCTATTTATTTTAACTCAATCTTTGATATTGATCTATTAGGACATACCACAGCTTTTTCCGATGATTTGGCTTTGAGATATGGTGCAAATAGCGTTGTCGACACTAAATGTTTGCTTGAAAACGTCTTAAGCAACCTAAGTAAATTGTTTTAACATCATCGGCTTGCTAT
Organism: Tipula helvola; assembly: GCA_963556165.1. Taxonomy (NCBI): domain Eukaryota; kingdom Metazoa; phylum Arthropoda; class Insecta; order Diptera; family Tipulidae; genus Tipula; species Tipula helvola. The sequence goes on along the minus strand of OY744483.1, from coordinate 87,955,826 downwards.
AAGCGTAAAATCAGAAGTTATGTTATTTATAAAGAATAACAAAAATTCTTGGGATTGCCCTGTGAAATACCACGCTTATTCCTGTGATACAAATGTTTGCTTGTCTCAGTGTTTTACACTTGAATATATCAACGAGTTTAGATATTTGGGTCTAACAGACGATGCTCAACTGAAGTCTCATCTCAATAACACTAGGAAACACGTACTCGGTGAAGTACATAAATTCTATAATCTTAAGAAATTATGCACAAACAGTCTTTGAGAATACTATATCACGTTCTAGTGGAGTCAGTTATATTGTATGGAACATCCATTTGGGGTGGCACTTATTTTAGTAACATTGAGGGTTTATATATTGCCCAGAAAAGGCTAATTCAATTTATTTTAGCATTTTCCTCGTACATCACCATCAGTTCCTATGTTTCAACGACAAAATTTGCTACCTATACGGTATACGGTGCAGTGGTCAATGCAACTTCATTATCCATTATAAATGTGCTGGCTTGAAGAAGTATGCTTGTGACTTAATATCCAGTTCCAATAATGTACATTGGTTCTGTGATAATTGTAACAACATTTTTAAAGTAAATACATAGTGATAAACTGTCAGAATTATCTGTGATTTGTTAAAACATTGTGTCATATCAATCAAGAGTATTGAAAAGTGTGCTAAGAATAACTTGATTCATGCAGCAAGTTTCTGCTCTAAGCGTTCATTTTTGCGTGAATAATTCACTCGGTCATGATAAATCGTGTGATGAATTAAACCGAAGTGATGTGATTGTTGATGTAAGTGTGCCGGTACCTGAAGATTCATCTGGAATTGTGTTTTAATCTAAAAGTCTTCCAAACGTGACGGTTCCGGTACCTGCATGTCTTCTAAACATGACGGTTCCGATATCTTTCAACTAATGAAATTGTTTCAAAAAGTACCACAAATGTAACTTTTTCGGTACCTCGGAAATCAGCTGGTGCGTTACCATGGAATGTATTACCACCCATTTGACAATCTGTTGCTGATACAACTGGATTGCCGACTTGTCAACCTACTTCTGAAACTAGTTCATTGCCGATTTGTCAGCCAATAAACTTACGAAATAAGAAAAAATTAAAACCTCATAAAACAATAATGTTCCTGCTGAGCAGTCTACTTCTGCCTTTTCAAATTCTGCTCCTAATAATATTGTGAATAATTTTATTATTGGTACCGGCAGTGGGGGTATTTTACGGGTTGTGGAACCACGTAAACAGATATTTTTGACTCCAGAATGCATCAAGATGTTACCGTTAAATATAAGACAATATTTACAAGAAGGATTCAATTTGTCTGATGCAGTGGTCCATCAATTATAAACAAGATTACTCGTCATTTAAAATAAGAGTTTCAGTTACAGTTTTTGAAAAATTGATGGCTTCAACTTCTTGGCCAGCTTAAGTTCTGGTGAAGGAATTCCAAAACCAAACTAAGAGTCATCCTTTTTTAGAGTTACGCCAACATATTCAAGAAATGGCAACATAGGTTTTCAACCATCTTCTATCAACAATATTAAGAATAAGCTAAACTGTTTTATAATCCACCAAATATTAAAAGCGTAAGAAAAAATTTTAATTTGTTGATAGCAAACATTCGTTGTTCGTTTCTCCGTGTAATCCTTTTCCATCTAATTTAAAACGTTATGTTAAAACCATTAATTATTTAAATCTAATTGACGAGTTAAAAGGGAAATGCTGGCATGACGTATTATATTCCCAAACGAATGTATCCAAATCTTATGACTGTTTCATTACACACTTAAAACAATGCATTGATGGTAATACTTCAAGACATTTAGTAAGCGCTAAGGAAATTATCACTAAACCTTGGATTTCTTCTGCTTTGCTAAAACAAATTAAATTGAAAAATTACTTAAGTAAAATTTTTTCTAAAAATTCTAGTTACTCTACTTTGAAAATGCGGCTCAAACTTTTAATTAAGGCTTTTAAACATGATATTAATTTTGCCAAAGCCAATTTCTATGAAAATAAATTCCGCTCCTCACCAGGTAATATTAAAGATAAGATACCTATAGCTGGAAAGTAGTTAATGAAATGTTGAACAATGAATGCAAGAAAGATACGATTGCGGAAATAATGATTGATGATAACTTATCAGTAACTTCAATTAGCCACGTTATTTAACAATCATTTCGTTAACTCGGTTCTTAATTTGAAAGAAACTAGTAAACTGGATGACCAATTAGGTTCTGATCTTATTTGTAATAATTCAAAATTAAACTCTTGCGTTTTCTGGGAAACTGATTCGTTTGAAATTCTTAACATCATTTCTCAACTCAAACCGACTTGCACATCAATGATGATGTTAGTAATTTCTTGGTTAAGAAAGTATCAATTTATATTGTAGATATTTTTTCATACATTGTAGATTGCAGTTTTTTCCCGATATTTTTCCTTCCAGACTAAAAGAAGCAGTTGTTATTTCAATATTCAAAAAAGGCGATAAAAAAAATACTGTTAATTACAGACGAATTTCATTGCTTTCTGTATTTGGTAAAATTATCGAAAAGCTAGTCTATTTAAGAGTTACTAAATTTTTAATGAGCACTAGTTTTTAACATAATAACCAGTACGGTTTTAGGAAATTTAAAGGTCAGGATCAGAGAGAATCGGGTGGCTCTATTTTTGTAGATTTGACAAAAGCATTCGATATGGTACATCATAATGTCTTATTAAATAAAACTATCCTATGCTGGTTTCCATGGTGTTATTTTACAGTGGTTTCGTTCCTATTTATCTGATCGGTCTCAGGTTGTTAAAATTAATGATGCTTGGAGTCAAGGTATAACCATTATTGATGGCGTTCTGCAAGGTTCTGTGCTAGGTCCTTTGCTTTTTTTAATTTGCTTAAATTCTATTTTTTATATTGACTTAATTTTCTGAGTTGATAGCTTTTGCTGACGACCTAGTGTTTCTCTATAAGCACCCTATTCGTAGCACAGACGTTTAACATTTGAAATCGGATTTATGCCTTCTAAAGGAGTGGTGTCTTGCTCATTCAATGTTTTTGAGCTCTAAAACAAAGGGTATGTTTTTCAAGATGCTACTGTTGTAGATCCGATCATTTTGTATCATAGGTGAATTGTGAACAAGCTGCTTGTACTGGTGTGTCGGGTAGCCATGTTAAGAACTATTTATTTTGCACTTGTGAAGTCGAAGTTGTCGTATGGACTAGTGTTTTGGGGTGGTACTTACTATGCTAGAATTTATCCTCTAATTATAATGCAAAAACATATTATAAGAATTATTCTTAATGCTCCACGTTTATCTGCTTCGTGGTCTTTATTTCATTCTTTGGAAATTCTTCCTTTTAAGCATTATTTGTGTTCAAAATTATGAAAGCTTTTTTCATTATTAATGTCAATCAATCAATTGTCTCTACTAGTTATTGTCCAATTTGAGAAATGTTCAGTTTATTCGTCTTCAGAGATTTACAACGACCAATTTTCAAAATTTATTTTTAATTCTTCCTCCGAAAATTTTTAATAACCTTTTGGTTGAATTGAAAGATTGTAAATATTATTGCATTATTGTTTATGTAGTACAGGCTAGTACATAATTGCGGACTACTGGAAATAAAACGATAAAATAAGAAAACCTTAAATGCAACTTGCTTAATTCCTAAGGAAAAATATGTATTTAGTATTTGAGCATCCTAAATGTGAAGTATCAGTAGAAATTTTATATGATTTCATTTATCTATAATCTGTAATATGTTCGTACGATGGTGTTGAGTGAAACAACACCGCGCCATTCAATTTTTTGTAAACCCATAATACTTTTATTATATGAGGAATTTCTCGTCGGTTCATGATTTAATGTCTCACATGCATGTCTATTACTTGATTCATAATTAGTTTGATGTGTTTCAATATGCTTGTTGGATGAAAACTTGATTTTGTTAACGCACGGAATTATGTTCACAATATTTCGATCATGTACACTATTCCGTCCTTAGGACGTAATTAGAGAATATTATATACTATTATAAAGTTCGTAGCGTAACTGTCGTAATAAGTTGATGAATTTTTTGATTGTTTGGTTTTAAGATAATGTTTATACTATAAAGGTAGGCCTGACATAATTACGTACCTAGATTTTATTTACATAATTTAAATTTTTGTGAGTTGTAACAACTGATGCTTTGAAAATAATGAGATTATCTTCGATTTACCAAAGTAACTCTTTTCAAGTTTATCTGATGTGTCATGTACATAAATAGTTATTCAGTTTTCACTTATTACTTGAATGGAAATACTTTTTACTGCAAAATATATGATAAATTCGATAAATGATATATTTTTAAACTATATTTAGCTAGCACGAAATTGCATTTTATGTAATTGGCTAATCTGTAATTGCGTGCTATGGGCCGCAATTAGAAATTCTATGTATATGCTATTACCATAGACATTCATACTAGATTTCTCATTTCATTATAACTAAAGGAAAGAAACAAAACTTCTGATATTTCCAATGTTATCGTTGTGTTGTGTATTTTATAAGGCAATGATTTAGAATGCGTTGCAAATATAATACGTATATGCAATACACCGATAACATTTGAATGGAATTTTTTTTTTTTTTTGTTTGTGTTTTTAGTCAAATGAGAAATCTATTACGATTATCTATGCTATTACGTTCTATCGCATAATTTTGGACCCTTTAGACGTTATTGTGAATTACAATGAAAGAAAGAAAAAGAAAGAAAAACAAAGGAAAATAACGGGAAACAATTTTGAATTTGTTCTCTTTCTTTGCATTTCATTCATTTTCCTGCGTTAACGAGGTATAGTCGCTGTGTAGTGTAAAGTGTTATTGTGTATAAAATACGTTTTAGATAATTTAACGTAATATAAAGGGAGCCGTTTAAATGGCAAACGACATTTGACAAAGTTACGTTTCATCACAATATATTTGGCAAATTTGCATAATTGGCAAATATCATATGACAAAACAAATTGAATTGCAAATGTATGTTTGATCAAAAAATCTAAATTATAAATTTTACAGGTATACGATGAAATTGGAATTTTTAAATGATTTTGGATACATTTTTGGAATATAACTAGCCTGTAACCTAGCTGTTTCTTCATCTATTGTGATTTAATTTGACAGGTATGGTGATAGGATTGTTAAATGATTTTTGGGTGCATTTTTGGAATGTCGCAAATTAGTCTGTAACTGACCATTTCTTTCGGGATTATGGTACATTTTGACACGTACGGTGGAAATGGTATTGTTATTTGATAATAAAATTTATTAGTAAAATTAGAATGGAAATCTCCATTTTCCAGAATATTTCAAAATGAAATTCTGGAAAAGGAAGATTAAATCTTCATTTTCCAGAAATTAAATTTTCATTTTGAAGCAAAAATATTTTTATTAATTCAGGCTCCGCCCGCGGAAATTTTGTTCAAATTTTAGAGTAATCACTTTTTGGCAAATTATTCTTCAGGAATTATGAGGCATTTTGATCGCGCGATCAAAATACCGCATAATTCCTGAAGAATAATTTGCCAAAAAGAAATTTGTCAAACAAATATTTGACATAGGTGAATTTGCCGTTCATACTTCTTTGCCAAAGAAATGTTTGCCAAACGTGTTTTTTGCTAAACGCAATTTAATCAATCTTTCATTTGCGAAACATTTTTTGCTAAAAGACGTATACCCAATATACTTAAATAATTTTTAATAACCTAAGTAATAAAGTGTAATTTATTAAGTTAAATAATACGTGTTATTTGACCCAGGTTGTCAAAAGTAATAAATGAACCAAGTTTGGATATACTTTTTCATATATTTCTAGTTTTATAAATTACATCACATTATGTCACGAAAAACATATACGCCCGAAGCGTTGTCAGAAGCACTTGACTTGGTAAAACATGGAACTATGACTGCATATAAAGCATCTAAAATTTATCACATACCCAAACAGACATTATTAGATAAGGTCAAAAATAAATACACAAAGCAGTCATCTGCAGGGGCGCCCACCATACTCAGCTCATCTGAAGAAGATCTTATTGTAAAATGGGTGCAGCATTTCGTAAAAAACCCGTCCTAATAAGTTTAAAAATGGCTTGCCAGGCCGACATTGGTACGAAAGATTTTTAAATAGAAATCCGACCATATATCAAAGAGTCACACAGACATTGACTACGGCGCGAGTTTCTGTTAATGAAGGAAAGATTAGAACATGGTTTGAAAGAGTCCATAACTACCTAGAAGAAAAAAATCTCCTCGAAGTACTCCAAGACCCTTCGCGAATTTTTAACTGCGATGAATCAGCATTGTTCCTTAGTTTTAGTAAGGGAGGGTGCTAAGCAAGTATATAGCAGGTCAGGCAACGATGAGAAAGAATGCCTCACGTTATGCCTCGGAGTATCTGCTGATGGCAAATTAATGCCTATATTTACATTGTTTCCATATAAAAGGATACCACAACATATACTTGCAAAATATCCAAAAAAAATGGGCAATCGGTAGGTCCGATAGTGGATGGATGACATGTCAAACGTTTTACGAATATGTCACAAATGTTTTTCACCCATTCCTAACACTAATTTTTTATTCCATTTTTATCTTTTTACTATAGGTACACGTGCTCACAATTAATATAATTACAACGCACGGGATAAGGTACATACTAGCACGGAATTAGTTGAAATGACCAAATTTTAGCACGGAATTACATACAAATCAGTGCTAACTAATTAATCAATAAATAATATAAAAATCAATTTATTGTAAATAAATCGTATGTTAATATGAAAGTTATCGCTTTACATTTTTTATTAACCCCTAATAGTCCGGAATATGGTACATTTACCTTTGTTTAAATTTTTAGTTTTATTCATTTACTAATCACTACTGGATTATGACTATCCAAAGATTGTATTTTTATATAAATAAATAAAAATTGTATAATACAAAAAATTCAAGTTACTATAATGCTGATTTCCGTTGCAATTATTGTGAGAAGTTTAGAAGATTTTATCTTTACATGGCTAACGATTGAATGTAAACATAAATTTCTGAGGAACGTTCGAACTTGGCTACTCAGCATTAAAAATGTTGAAAGATTTTTTAAAACAAAAAATTATCATTATGTATATAGTTTAGGGTAAACTTCAGCAATAAAACTGTATTTGTAAACATTAGAAAAAAAAAAGCTTTAAGCTTTTAGTTGAAATAAAGGTTTAAAAAGGAATTAGTTCTACAACAAAATGAGCTATAGAAAATGTCTCTAGATCTTTAAAATCGACCCTGTAAACAATTAAAATTAAAATAATGAAAGTAAGATGCCCGTCGAAATATGTTTATTTACCATTCCATATACAAAATAAAAATATTAAAATTTGTTTCTTTACCTTTACCCAAGAATTGGGGGTGAAATTTAAATTTAGATTTATTCATAAATGTTAATGGAATGTTAAGGAGACATTGTTATCTTATTTCTAAATATATAGAGACACACAACCAAAAAAATTATCTAACTTTAGTTTTATAATTTATGTAACAAATTAAATTATGATTAATTTTGATTATGTATGTAGTCCGGGTACTATACACAATTCAAACTAAAAATAAATGAATTCATTATAATTATGCATAATTTATGCGTTTAATTAAAATCAGCACAAAAAAAAAACATAAAAAATTTATGGTTGTATAAAAATTTAGAATTAATTCAGAGTGTATACATAATTAGTGCTTAATTGCGTATACAAATTATCATTCCCGGCCCAACCAATTTAATTGCGGGGCGGCAAATAAATATCAATGCGGGTTTTTTTATTAATATGCATAATTTGTCTTTTTAAAAATAGTCAGCCGAGTAATTCCAAATCCATATTATTATAAATGTTATTTCTGTAAGATTGATATTTTGCGTGCTGCAAGACGACGAAACATATTATGCTGAATAACATATAGCTACAGCAATCAATATTAATCTCATTTTTCCATAAGCAAAAACAGCAGTGAAGTATTAAACCAAGCAAAACTGTTTTTTTTTCAGCTAAAGTAAACTCATAGAAATTTAAAGTAGATTCAAATTAATTTTTGACTTGAAGCCAAAAAATTATATATCCTTGTTGCCTCCATATATACTTATGTATGTAATTCGTGTATATGTTGAATGTATATAAAAACTATATGAAACATTTTTAACGAAAATTGTGTATATAAGGGAACCAAACTAATTGAATTTTTATGATAATTTCATGGAATGATAAAAACAATTTTTTTTTGTTAAACTGTTAATACACGAGATGTAACATAACTTGAGTGTTAGTTGTTTGTAGTTTTTGTTTTAGTTTTAATTAATTTTTTTTGTTTTTGGAAATTAAATAATTGAATTTAAAATGTTTTTCGGGATTTTTGATTTTTCCTGTTTAATGAGTTTATATTTTATGGTTTAGGTGTGACAGCCGGAACATAATTATATGCTTTCGTGAAATAGGAAATTAACCTGAATTTATATTTTTTAATTTGCAATTAATACATAATATGTCTAATTAGAATTATGACCTCCCAAATCTTGATCAATTTATACATCAACGACAGTTATGCGTCTCTACAAAGGGAATTTGAAACATGGTTATGCAGATAAAAACAACATGAATTGAAAATTTCACTACCGAAAAATACTGACGTTACCATGAGGTCCAAGCGCCTTGACAAACTCCCCAGCAATTATTTTATTAATGGAAGGACTGAGAACATCTTAGAAATTCATCTAGCAGCTACTATGAAAATCATTCTCACCCTTCTATTTTCGAATTTAAAATTAATTAAAGCTCTAATTAGTAGATACTGAAAATCAAAATTTAATTCAACCGATATGTTAAAAAACATTTTTATGTAAAAACTTACCAAGCATAAATAAAATTTAAATTAGTCTAATTAAGTGGAAAACTCGACCATTTTCAAAAAGCTTCGAATCACGAGCCAACAACATAAAATTACAAAAATTTGCAAGATACATGAATGGACTTTAAGACATCAGTTGAGATTTTTATTTTCCTGTAAGTGTAAAAATCTTACATTTTGTTGTTAGATTTTAGTTTGGACAAATTACTTTTCTTTGGTAAATTAAAATATTGAAAGGCTACGCAATTTGAACTTGGGATGTTATGGTCACTTATCACTCTTAAATCAAGAGAGCATCTTCAAAGTTCATATAAATCATGAAATAATTAAAACTAGGTACATACATTTTATTTTTGGTTGGTTTTAGTCCACAAAATGCCGAAGGTAGTTCACAAAATATAATATCTTTCGTGTAAAAATTTGTTTTTAATATTATTAAAATACGTTATACAAAACATTTCAAGAAAATGATGGAACAAACTCCCGTAATGTTAATTATCCAGAACAAAATGAAGGTGAATTTGACGAATATTGTGACCATAGCATAGAAGATCCTAATTATAATCCCTCGATATCAAGCAACTATGACAATGACAGCTACATTGAAATGATGGGCAAAGAACTGGAAAGCAATTTGGCAAGCGATTCGGATTCACACAATTATCAACATGACAATTTAATTAATGTGGCGAATAATGCAGAATCTTCCTCCTCTGTGACAAACTTTGTGGGGAGGAAAATATCCGCAAAGAGGCAACAGAAGAAAATACAAGCCGCACGTAATAAAGGTCAGTGATATTTGAACACGAAAGGCAAAAAAATGTTGTCGAAAAAAATATTGTCTCAACATATCGTATGAACAGCAATGTATTATTTTTAATACGTATTGCGAGCTAGGCAGGTATAGTCGTAGGCTTGCTTTGTATCAAGTGAGCAACATTTCTTTACGTTTCTTTAACAACTGACAATATTTTAAATTATTTATAGGTTTGATAGAAATCCGTGAGAAAAACACTCAAACTCTTCAAAAAAATGCGGTTGCATCACGAAGACGAGGTCATACAACGTATTATTTCTTTGAAATAGAAACAAAGAGGGTGAACGTGTGCAAATGTTTTAAAATTACTCTTAGTGAAACAGACGGCTTCCTCAAAACTGCTATAGCCAAAAAACTTAATTAATCGGTTTCATCAATTATACCAGATAAACGCGAAAAAGGAGCGGCGATAAATAAAATAACCGATGAGGAAATACGGGGAATACATGACCACATAAACAGTTTCCCAGCGTACGAGAGTCATTATGTACCAGACGTGATAGGCAAAAAAAATACCTACAAAGCAATCTAACAATTTCGAAAATATACGAGCTGTACTGTTCGAATACGGAAAATCCGGTTTACATTTCAAAATATTCGGAGATATTTAAAACAATGAACTTGAAAAAATCTCCAAAAACTGACACTTGCAATAAGTGTAAAATCCTAGCCGAGAAAATTAAGGTTGCTAGTCGAGAAGAGAAACGTAAATTTCTAATGGAACAAACTGAGCATCACCAAGATGCAGACATTGCGTTCAAAACAAAAAAAAAACGACAAAATTTTAGCCACAACTTGTCCTGTAGCTAAGGTTTTCACTTTTGATTTGCAACAATGATTGCCAACGATATACTTAAGAACATCATTATCTTTTTATAAACGTCAATTATGGACGTTCAATTTAACGGTGCATGACTGTAGTACCAATGAAGCGCACATTATTTTTTTAATTTTTTATTTTACTTTAACTCATAAAATTGAAAATAAGAGTGCCTATGTTTTTGCTTAATGCCTTAGCTCCATGAGAAAAATTGACTCACAATAAAAAAAAACGAAAAGAGAAAAATAATATGAAGCTCCATATAAGTGACAAAGTCAACGTTTAAATTGTTTTGCTATAAAATAAAAAACAAAAAAAAAACGTTGTCTTTGTCTCTTATATGGGGTGGTCAAATTATTTTTCTCTTTTCGTTTTTTTTTACTGTCAGTCAATTTTTCCCATGGAACACAGGCATAAGTTATAAAATAAGTAATAAATTGAAGTAGAAAAACTACTTATGTTTTGTTTATTGCTAAAGTGATTTTAGCTTCCCATTTGAGTGCTCTCTATTTTGCAAGAACTATGCTTATCTAACAAAATCACATAAAATTTAGATCTAATGAAATATTTTAAAGATTTTAGATATTTCCTTGAATTCTGTATTATGATTTTTTTTATGGTCCTAAAACGCGGCTTTATTTGGGCTTCAAATATTTCCTGTACATTAATTTATTGTTTGACGGCTGTTTATTGGCAAAAAACTATTTTGGAAAATAAACTCGACTTAAGCAGTTATTAGTTGTGACCACAGATATTTGACCACCGGTCAGTTTAATAAAGAATGTCATCACATAAAATCATCGTTAACACATAGAGAAATGTTTCTGCTTGATAACGAGTTATTATTGGCGGGAACTTATGTCGACTCCAAGGTTAGAGTATTATTAAGTTATGATCAACAAAATATATAGGCAATCTGGCACTATGTACATAATTTGGCAATCGTTTAAAATGATTTTTATATATTAGCGAACAACTCACAGTTATAGTGACCATCTTAACCACCAAGAAAATCCTGTTGAAAAGTAGAAGGGAAACGTAAATTCGAAAAATTTCTAGCTGGATATGAGAAATCGAAACGACTTCGAATTACAAAAATACAGAATTTAATTTTTTGATGGCTTGGAGAAAGTGAAAAAAAATCAACAGAAGTACGAGTCTTAGTATTCTTGAGGCCATGCTAATTTTAAGAATAAATTCGAAATTAATTTAAATTATCGACATTTTTACTTTCCCCACTATAACGAAGTTATATTGGGTAAGTATTGTAATCGCGAAAAAAATTTTGTTCCAGATTTTCACATTTCTCGACGAATTAGGTTACCAGGACCCCGAAACACCGATCATAAAAATGTCGTGTCCGTCCTTCCGTCCATCCGCCCGTCCGTCCGTCCGTCCGTCCTTCCAGTCGCACATTTTTTTAATTTTTGGTTTGCCTCCCATTCTCACAAATATTAATAGTTTTAGTCGAAATTTTGTTGAAAGATAGATTTTGGTAATAAGCAGTTTGTTTTATCTTTTAGGTCCATTCGAGTATAAAATAGAGGGGGTTGCAGTGGAAGAGAAAACTGCCAAACAGATTTTCTCAAAAACAAGACCGACAATTTCTTTCTTATGTTGATGATAAATTTGACAATTCATCATCTACTTGTTCACAAAATTTGACGCCGATTGCAACATTGCGTGGGGGTCATTTAACAAAACAGAGTAATATAAATTTGTTTTTCTGTTTACCAAGGTAATGTCGCACGTTCCGAAGATATATTTTTCTACAGTTAATACACCTTGCAAATTCCAACAATTGTTCCCTAGGTGTCTTTAAGATAAAATAAATAGATTACCGTGTAATATGGAATTTAAATTTCTAAATTTACCTAAAATACTTTGCTGGTGGCAAATAATATCGTCAACATTTAAAAATAATTATATCTAGTGAGCTTTTAAATATAGCACGATATTCCCGTTTCTTTGTCTTTGACATTTCTGTGACGTTTAATTGACCTTTTATGACATTTTAATGATTCAAATTGCAACGACATGTTGATCGATACATTATTTGTGAATTGCTTTAATAAAATCGCCTTTAAAGGTATTATTTCTGATTAATAAATTCTCTTGGTATTTAAAGTCGTATATAACTCCTAATAGCAAATTACTATGAGAGGCTTTAAAATAAAATCACGCTACTAGTGTGGCGCAGGTTTAGGAGGGCTGGGAGATATATAAAATGAAATGCTATATGACAAGGAGGTGGGATTCGGTAACAAATGATAATTAACGTTAATACTGATTTTGTATTGTTTGTGTTTTATTATTTTGTATTTTCGAATGGTTCACAGTGATGCCAAGCACTGAATGTAGCACTGAGTAAAGAATTATATCGGCCAATTCTCACGTTACTCCATACATAATATTGTGATCTGAACAAACGGCACAAATTTTCAGAAAATAATTTTTTGAACATTGTGGATGCTCTCTGAATGGAGTAAATTAAATTCTTAAGGGCTTTCAACGGTATACTGATGTATAGCTGGATCTAATTGTTAAAGGTTAAAGATGAAAAATGGCGAATATGACTTTGATTACTGCTCAACACGTGTCAGTTCTAAATAATCTAACATTATTTGTGGATCTGTGATTAGGCGGTATGAGAGTAAAAGGTTTATAAATCAATTGCGATATTGCGGAATAGGTCTCCAAATTTAAGAAAAGCCGTGACATATAACGCCTGCCCAAAATAACGCCTGCCGAAAATAACGGAAATTATAAAATATAAATGGTTTATTTAGTGATCTTTAACGGATGCTTTCTGGGAAAAGTGTCGTCCGAGAGTCGGATAGACCCAATTTTTTTTCTTTTATTTCTTTAGTTTGATTTTAAATTTTTGTTATGTTTAAATTATGTTCTAATGATGAAAGAATTTGAATAAGAGTAGTATTATGAATTATATAATATTTTGATTACATGTATAAGTTGGAGCTGGAATCGAAGTCGGAGTCTTATAATCAATTTTTAATACATCAAAGTCGGAGTCGGGGTCAATAAAATATTTTACTGACTCAGCAGCCCTTTTCGTCGTCATTACTGTTGAAATTTCAATCAACCTTTCGCTAGGTCGCAACGGTCATTCATACAGTCAATGTCTAATTTTTTTGTATTAGGCAAGTCTTATTTTAGGATTATTTGATATTTAGAACAATAACAAAAAAATGGACTAAATATTAGGGATTTTTATGTTTCTATTACGTATTTAAATTATTTTCTTCCATTTTTCGATTTTCTTATTGAAAGTTTATATTTCATTGAAAACTAAGAAGATGATATTTTAATTTGGCAGAAACACCAATAGCAGTCCGAGGTGGCTTGAACGCCCACATGGCCCTCAAGTAATAAACACCAATAGCTATCATCCGTTCACTATACATAAACTCAGACATATCATGTAAAACTCGAGATACTATGGCAGGATATAGGCAGACATCCAGACGGGAGCCTTTTGATTTCTCAACAATAAAAATCTGGAAAAACACAAAGTAATCTCCCAAAAGATCACATTCGACTTTTATTAACTATCATCCTTGACCAACTCTAAGCGGCTTTGAGGAGTTCTCCATTTTAGTACGTGAATAATTATTAATAAAAACACAAAATTTTGAAAACATTCTAATTTCTATTATTGTTGGAATTTTAATAAATCGTTATAGCGGGGAGTTCGATAGCCCCCATTCTCTAAAGTATAAACGAATTAAATAGCCTTTCATAAATTTGTTTGATTTAAAAAAATATGATTTTTTGGGTTTGATTTTGTTTTAGGATTTTTTTTAGTTCCGGATTTTGTTTCAGGATTTGACACTCGTACTTTGATGCTTTGGACCAAAGTAAGATATGTTTGTGAATTAAAATTACCTAGAACCTATCAATTTAATATCAAAACGGGTTTTAATAAAACAATTTAAAATTCACAGTATAATTTGAGTGAAATAAAACTTAAATGTTAATAGTGCATTAAGCTATAGTAACCACATTTTTAAAACTAAAATTTATTGAAGACCGGAATTGAGAAGCCGAGAACATTACCGGTTCCTTAATTACTGTTCCGGTGCTTTCATAAATGGTCGTTTGATAAAATCAAATAGGTGATTCTTTTATTTAGGCACCGAATTAATTCCGCGTCAATTAAGTCCGCCGAAAATAGTTTATGGCGAAATTAATTTGTTATCAATATGAATTAAATTTGTGACATCTAATTTTTTATAACTGAATTAAATCCGCGCTAAATTAATTCATTAAAAATGTTCCGATTTTAATTTATCTCAATAAATAGGTTCCAGGAAAAAGTACTAAAAAACTAAAAATTAAATTATTTTACGGGGAATTAATTAAAAGAGTTGAAAAAGGAAACCTCGGAGCAAATTTCTATGAAATTAAATTCTTTCGATGGTGTAAGAAAAACTTCAGAATGATAGGCAAGCATTTTGTTTTTAGATTTGAATGGCTCTGTAACATTACCGGTACACAACTGACGACGATTTTTTTTTTTTTAAATTAGAAGAAATTAGCGATCAAATTAAAATATCAGGGGTACAAATTGAAAATGCGGGATTGATAACAGATGGCGTTACTAACGCTATACGCATCAGGCAGTACTGTGACTATGTTCATGTCAAAGCTACGTCTTATAGCTTTAATTTTCAGTATGTGTCAATTTGTCGCAGTGTCAAATTCATAGTTTTTTTGAGCTCTCAATATGTCGAGTTTCGTGCCAACAAAACAGCATTTGCGGGAAGTTTTAATTTACTTCTTTAATTTGAAGAAAAGTGCTGCTGAAGCACATCGATTGGTCTCCGAGACTTATCCGAGTCATGTTCCATCGGTTTCAACGTGCGAGAGATGGTTTGTGCGGTTTAGAAGTGGTGATTTTGACGTTGAGGACAAAGAGCGGCCGGGCCAAGTGAAAAAGTTTGAGAATGCTGAATTGGAGGCAATACTCAATGAAGACTCGTGTCAAACTCAACAAGAGCTCGCAGATTCATTGGGAGTGACACAACAAGCCATTTCCCATCGTATAAAAGCCCTCGGAATGATCCAAAAGCAAGGACATTGGGTGCCGTATGAGCTGAAGCCGAGAGACGTCGAGCGCCGTTTTTTTGCATGCGAACTGCTGCTCGAACGGCAAAAACGGAAGGGTTTTTTGCATCGCATTGTCACTGGTGATGAAAAGTGGATCCGTTACGATAACCCGAAGCGCAAAAAATCATATGGTTACCCCGGCCATGCATCATCATCGACGGCCAAACCAAATATTCACGGCGCCAAGCTCATGCTCCGTATTTGGTGGGACCAGCTGGGTGTGGTGTATTATGAGCTATTGAAATCGAACGAAACCATCACAGGAGCACTATACCGAACTCAATTGATGCGTTTGAGCCGCGCACTCAAAGAAAAACGGCCACAATACGAGCAAAGACACGACAAAGTAATTTTGCAACATGACAACGCTCGGCCACATGTTGCAGCGCCGGTCAAAACATACCTACAAACGCTGAAATGGGAAGTCTTACCCCACCCGCCGTATAGCCCAGACATTGCTCCTTCCGATTACCACCTTTTCCGATCGATGACACATGGCCTAGCTGACCAGCGCTTCCATTCTTACGAAGAAGCCCAAAAATGGGTCGATGACTGGATAGCAGCCAAGCCGGCCGAATTTTTTCGCGACGGTATCCGTAAATTGCCAGAAAGATGGGAAAAAGTTGTGGCTAGCGATGGACAATACTTTGAATAATTCATTTGTTACCATTTTTTCAGAATAAACGTTCAAAAATAGAAAAAAATCCCGCATTTTCAATTTGTACTCCTGATAGTTTAACCATTCTCTTTCTTGTTGTGTAAATTCTTGCTTCAACAATGTTATAATCTCTTCGATGGTGAGCACATTAGCATCAATGACCCTTTAAGTTAAATGTTCTTTGAAGCTTTAACTGCCGCCACCCAAATTTTCCCAAAATGAGGCACTTTTGTTGGTTTTAAATGCTAATTTATTTTGCCTCTCAACACAGAATTCGAAATGTGTTCTTGATTGAACTTTAGCATATGGTACCACTCTGCTAAAATTTTGTTCGCCCCTAAAAAATTCGTTTTCTGAAATGATTCAGAAGATAGATCATTGGCTAAATCGATATGTGTAGGCTTGACAGAAAGACATACAAAAAGGCAAATATACACTTTTACAGGATATTGCCCTATATACTTCGTACCAAATAGGTTAAGACTGGACCGTATAATCGACCGCCACCTTCGAAATGGCCGAATAAGTTTAACTCGATTGTCTGGTAAATTCATCTCATGAGTAGATAAAGTTAGTTTCAACTTAAAACATTTAACGCATTGTCGGATGACCATCTTTATCATTCTCCTAAACCCAACATGCTGGACCTGCATGTCGAAACCTTATATGATTCTCCTCAACTATTTTTCGTATGATTCAGGATTTCCCATCCAATATACGATGGGTGTTGCACGTTAAATTCTATAAATGAGCACGTTAATTTCTATAAATACGTAAAATATCTTATGCAACGATAATCGATTATTAAATTCAGAAACTTTAATCGTGGCTGTAACCGGCTAACTCCCTCCCTAAATAATCGCTTTGAATTGAGCTGTACATCACAAACAAGTTTTTAAATTCCCCCCTGAATTACTTGTATACAATGTCAATGTGCACCTGCACTTCAAAATTTGAATTATAACAGTATTTTAGCATACACACGTAAATACGTTCTGTGACAAGATAACACACATACGGTTAATGAAAGGGCTCCTATCATTAACTATATGCTAGTATTATCTTGTTACAGAACGTATTTACGTGTGTGTGCTACAATACTGTCATAATACTAATCTTGACAAAAAGTGGACATGTGCCCTTTCAATCATAAACGATTCAATTGTGTATTAGATCATTATATTTTTTTTCAGTAGAAGTACAAAGAATAGACATGTTAAAACAATGGGCAAATAAATTTGGGTTTTCACCATAGGCTCCGGGGTAATCTTTAAGCAAATTCACTAGAACACCGTTCCGAGTGATCCATAAAAATCATAGTCAACATTGTACTAACGATTCGGATTGAATGTCTTCGCGATAAAGAACTAGTTTGAGCTAGTCGCTATGATCGATTGTCACTTTTGATCTGGTTGTTCTGTTGCCAATCCGGTTTCAGATCCAAATGATAACTCAATAACAACCATCTGATCCAAATGACAACTTAGGATACTGAAGATAGAGCCAATCACATCGATAGTTTGGCAGGCTTCGTGATGAAATGCCATGGCAGTTGGGATGGAATTGTTGTCGGCAAGAAGTATTTTGTCAATTTCAACTTTTCGCCACGTTCGATATTGGTGAGCATTAGGGAATGCAAATTTTGGCCATAAAATAATTCCGGAATTTTCGAATTTCAATGTTTTTAAAAGTCAAAATTTTACATAAAACAACAATTTATTTCGTTTAAAATATTAGATAAGTTTATAATTAATGCTCATATGTATCAACGATACTAAATCGTAGGTACGATTAGGATTAACACAGTTTTTAGTTAAATTTATAGAATTTGTAGTAGTTATAAAATTTCTTATTATTTAAAAATTTTTTAAACGCTATAAATTATATCAATACTATAAAATTCAGTAAGATCTACAAATTCTATTAAGTCTAAAAATCCAATAAGTTTCTCAAATTCTATAAATTCTGTAAATTCTATAAAACCTACATTCGCACCATCCAAATAATAAAACGATAAGTCAAAAACATCGTTTTTCAGGAGAAGGCTTTGAAGTTTGAAATTATGAAGGAATCCCATGTAAAAATGTTTCTTTAAAGTTGAATAAAATGTGCCGGAATACCTGGAGGAAAAAACTGGTTAGATAGGACGACAGAGCACCTTGCACAGATTTTAAAAGTGAAATCATTCAATAAACGTATAACTAGCACTTATCGTTTTATTATTTGGATGGTGCGATACTGTAAATTTGATAAGTAATAATATTTCTATAAACTCTATAAAATTTATAAATTGTATAAATTTTATTAATAATATAAATTATCACATTTTGTAGTTTCTTTGAATTTTAGTAACTGTTTCAAGTGTGATGTGTGTGTGTGTGTGTGTGTTATAAATTCTACAAACTCAAATTTTTATTGTTTTATAAATACAAAAAAGTCGATAATTCTTATAAACTTTAGCAATTCTATAATTCAATAATTTCTATAAATTTTATAAATTATTAATTTTTATGAAATTCGATAAATGTTTTAAATTCTACAAATCTCATAAACTCTTTAATTCTTTTAAATTCTGTAAATTCGTTGTAATAAATTTTACAAATTCTACAAGGTCTATAAATATTACAATTTCTAGTTGGTTTATAAACCCTCTAAATTCTACAAATTTTATGAATTTTACGATTTAAATAAATTCTATAAATTATATAAACTCCACAAATTCTATAAATTTACTAAATTCTTTAAATTTTATAAATTCTATGGATGCTGTACATTATCCAGGCTATAGCATATCTTGAATTCGATGTGCTGGATCCAAATATATCAGTAGAAAAACTAGATTAATCTCACTGTTTTAGTGAGATTAGAAATTCTTGTCTACATTTGAAAAACATCTCATTTGTAGATCTAACTGCGCTGGATACGCCCAATGGGCGTATTAATTTCAAGTCTGTCAGTTCTATAAATTATACAAACCCAAATTTTACTTACAGTGAAATGCCTTAAACTGACCACTTTGCATACCGGAGAAAATTGGTATTTTCAAGAGGTGGTCGCTTCTGAGAGAAACAACAAAAATCCATAAATATACAAGTAAACTTTATATATAAATTTTATTTACATATTAAAGTTACATTTCACATGATATACAAATGTTTCTAAATAAATGTTTAGATAAATATAAAGTTTAAGATAAAATAAGTCAAATAAACATGAGTAGCTAAAGATTTTAAGTGGAATTCTATTATTGAACTGACTTTATGCATTTTCTATTTGTAGAATTCGTTCACACTCACAAAAATTGTCTAACAAATTTTCATTCCCTAAATTAAGGACCAGTTGTGTTATACTAGGGCTTCCAAGATCTTATTTATATGGGTTGGTTTTACCTATAGAGCACCGGATTCTTCAACGATTTCCGCGTCATTAATTGTTCCACAAACATTTTAATCCGTATTTAATAGTTCGGCTTGCCAATCATTATTCTCCCAGGGTGGACATTCAAAATCTTATTCGACGTCGGTTCCAAAATGTAATTCTAAATTTTCGCAAATTTTGTATTTCTATATTTTCATTTCAGTTTGTGTCAATATTGAAACTCGATGCTACCATACCACATTTAGCGAAACATTTATCAACTGTTTTTTCGCTGACCTTTTGCTAAATTTCCTTTACATAATCAATCACATCAATCAGCCGCATGCAATTTAAAATTCGGATGATACCCTGATCAATAGCAGTTGAGAAATGATGGTAGTATTTACTGGTAGAATTAATAACTTGAGAGCTTTAAGCTGAACGTCTATTGAATAACTTGCTAAATTGTCCAATACCAAAACATTTCTCATTCCTCTTTGAAAAATTTCCTATCAAATTTTCGAGTTATTCCAAGGGATTTCTCTTTTTGTCCAATGGCATTGATTTGTTTTTTTGTCGCCATTTATTTTGAAAATTTGTCAAAAATACTTAATTAGCTAGGACGCCTAAGAGAATAAAATTAACAATTTTTGAATATGGTCGTTTTAGAGGGCAGTATTTCTTCACCAATGCACAAAGTAATAATTATCGCGGTCAGGTCGGGAGGAGGCCTTTTAAGAGTGGCGATTTTAATATATAGAGAAGTTGTTTTACAGTAAACTGATCTTTTCAAGAGGTGCTCTTTTTCGAGGAGTGGTTGTCTGTGGAAGTTTCACTATATTCCAAAAAAATCCATAATTTCTATAAATTTTTTGAATTGAACAAATTTTATAAATTCAAAAATTTCGATAAATCCGACGAACTTTAATCATCATATAAATTCAATACTTTCTATAAATTTTATAAGTTCTACAAAGTCTGGAAATATTATAAATTTTTACAATAATATGATTATAAAACCTATAAATTCTGTAAATGATAAATACTGTAAAAGTTCCAAAAGTATCCACTTCTCTATTTTGATCCTTATCAGTCTCTGAAATATTACGTATACATACTTTTTTGTTACAATTGAAGAAAAGTTTTCATTTTAGCCTGACTTTGAATTTTCAAATTATTAGATTATTTTATTCTTTAAACTAATCACCTCCATGGATTAACCAACGTTTCTGCGTCCCTTCCAGAAGGATTCATGTATATAGTTTTTTTAGTACAAGAAAGGCTAGTGTTAAAAATATAAATTCATTAATTCGGAAATTAGTGTTTCCAATGCCGGAATAATCGAAACCAAAATATGTGCCGGTATTCCGGAATACCGGAATTCTGAATTCCGGAATTGCATGCCCTAGTGAGTGAGCATATATATAATGCTATGCCTAATTAAAGCATCCAACCGCACCACGATACCAATATTGAGTTGTTGGTTTCTTTGGTGATTAACTTGTGGCCATGGTCAAATCAGTTACGTAAAATTGGCCTTAGATTTGATTCCTCTCGCCGGCATGTGACAGGTTAAGTGACAAATTTGACTATAAACTTTAAACAAATAAGAGCCGTGAATAAACAGATACATCGAAACGAAGAGAAGCATTTATAAGCGAAATCACAGGGTCGCTCCCAAGCACAATCAACCATCAGTGCTGGTGAAGGTCAGCCGAAACAAACACAACAAAAAAAAACATTAAAAAGGAACGTAAAAAAAAAATTGTTTGTAAAATAATTCATTTTCAAAGGCGGGTAAAAATGTATACGGGTGTTCACAGCAAAATAATCGACGCCTATGGATTAGCTACGTGTTGTTTGTCGTTAACAAAGATATTTTCCCCTCATATACTCTGTTCATGTATTCTGTTTGATTTTTATATAACCATTTTTTGTTGTAAAGTCTCTGTCTCTAGGTTATCGGGAAGTTGGTTTGTACCGGACAGACAGACATACAAGAAAGCGAGTTAATAAAAACGTTATAAAATGGATACCTTTGAGTGAAGTGATGGGTAAGAAAAATGGATACTAAACTTTTTGTAACCGGCTGTATTTGCCATAACTTAAATTTAGTATCAGTGGCCGCAGCTAAAATGCAACTCAATGATATCGATCAATCAATAAGAGAAGTTAAACATCATTTTTGCAATAGCCCGGCAAGAAAAACAGACTTATTTAAATTTCTGGGAGAATTTGGCACAAAATTACAGGTGATACTGCGATACGCTATATCATTAAATTATAATTTCAGGCCTTTTCTTCTATCGTACTACATACTTTCTACTAACAGAGTTCGAATCGGGATATGTTAACCCAAATGTAGCATTAATCAAAACCATGCTGAAAAATCTATTGATGAAGCTGCACCTTGTGCTTTTGTCGTATATATTAAAAATTATTAATAATATTAATTTGGAAATGCAGTCAAAACAGCCACGGATGCATGTTTTCTTACCCAGGTTGAAATATTTATCCAACACGGTACGCAGGAACTTTAAAAATAAAAGTATGTTAAATTTACTAATAAAATTGACCAAATTAGAAGAAAATGATTTGCCGGACAAAGAGCTTTATTGCCGGGCAGAAGTTGAATTATTTTGTCGAACAATTTCTCATGAAGCAGTTATCAAGGAATTTAAATTCAATGTTCGTAAATTTTATATCAAGTTTTGTGAAAATCTCAGAATAAAAGTAGATTTCAACAGTAAAGTTTTACAATTACTCCCAAAATTGTCACTCGAAAACGTTGTAATTGGTGCAAAAACTAGCTTACAAGACTTATGATTAATATGTTCTCAGATTTTGAGCTTGAAAAAGCTGAAATTATAAATTCTGAACATATGGGCTTATCGGACCATGAGGAACTTCAAAAGTTCAATAATGTTAGTATTTATGATTTTTGGAACGAAATTGGTTGGATAAAAAATGAACTTGGATCATATACCGTAATTCAAATAATTTTTGGGACTACTCAAGGAATACTTTCACGTTCTCGTTCGTCAGCCAATGTCGAACGAATTTTTTTTATTTCAAAATTTAATTAAAACTAAATGTCGTAACAGATTGGCTACTAGCACTTGTGATGCTTTAATTCAAACTAAAGTTTGACTAAAATCAAATAATTCTGAATGTTTCAATTAAAAAATATTGTCAGAAATGATACCAAAAAAAAATATTAGACCTCTCTGGGAATGATGCGCTATTAGAATGATAATGAAATTTGTATCTAACTTTCTAACAAATCACTAAATTAGTAATTTATAGTCAGTGGCGTAAGACGGCACCAGCAGCATCCGCAGCCGCGGGAGAGCCCACGGTTAAAACGGCCCACGAGATTTATCAGGCGTTCGAATATTAGTTCAAAGCCAAGATCAGATAAACAGTAGCTTAGATTAGGCTTAAAGTAGATCACCCTTTCAAATTTGCAAAACGAGATATTTCTAGAAATTTTTAAAAAAAAGTGGTCTAGGTTTTAGAGAAATAAAAATCGTTCCTGTTGCTAGTAAATATTTTCTTAAGAGAGGGCCCAACAATTTCTTATCGTTTGCTAAAGGTGGATGTCAGAGTAATTACACGTAATCTGACTCCATAGAAATAAAATTGGCTTTAGGTATTTGATATTTAGATTTAGAAGAAAATTTGGCAAACTCTTTTGCAATCAAAGCTTTTGACATCAAACGATAACGATTTTAGTGTTTGCAGGATTTTAAAAAAGACTTAATTTACCGGTAAGCCTGGAAAAACCGGTTTATTTTGAAAAAGGTTTTTTAAATAAGGAAATTACCAATTCTCCTGTTTCATATATCCTTGTCTCGGATTTCATCTTTTGATCACTTTTTAAAATTGCTCGAAATTATTAGAGTATAGCAGGGAAATGGGATGCGTGGTTGATGCGACTCTTAATTGGTGATTCGATGTTTCGAAACTGTGAGTTTTCGAATTTTCGAAATGTTTCGAAATTTTCGTGGGTTTACTAGGTTTATACAGGCTTTCCGAAACTATTCATTAATATATAGACTTTCCGATATTATTGAAAAGGTTCGAGATCAATCGAGATGATATAGAGATTATCCGAACTTTTCTGGGGTAATCGATCACACAGTATAACATTTATAAAACTTTGTTGGAATATTAATTGGTATGATCGTCAAATGTACAGGATGGTGTAGAAAACATATTCCTTTTTATTAATTTAAATATCCACATCGGCTAGAGCATTGATATAAAAACTGTATTCAAGATCGTTCAATTCCCTATCAGAAATGTATGTTTGTTCCACTCTAATTTATTATGCGATGGTGTTCTAAAATAACTACTGAACCACTGAAGAAGGATACCTCAAATAAAAATGAGGTAAAGACTTTTCAAACTCCTTCAGAAAATCCTGTAGTAAACTGTTTTTTACTTAGGCATGACCACATTTTATATGGCGCACAATCCAGCCGAATTCTACATAAATAAATGCAGCAGATTATTAAAGCTGGGCACTTGAATTTTTTTTATTATTACGCAACCAAAATATTTGTGTAAAGCAAATTCAAGTCAATTGTCTAAGTGTTTTGTTTAACCCGTACGTACAATTTTTTTTAAGTGCAATAGTTCAATCTCTTATTAAGACGGATTAATAGACGTATCCATTTTCTGAAAGAGATTGAGAAAGCGCTTCACCTGATTTTTGTTTGAATTCTATCTATAGTAGTCAAGAGTTACTCCAATTCTACAACATTTTTAGTAGTTTTTGGAAAACTCTGGCAGCTCCACCCCATGTGATTCTAATAATTCTATGAAAAACCTCGCACACATAATTCCTTACAAGAAAAAAATTTAGATCTGTCCGACTTCTCGAACGAAATTTTTCAACAAAAATAGACCACAAAACCAACTGTTATAGATCACCAGTCACCACATTTATATTTTGCAAAGATTTGCCCGTTATTTTAAACCAAGTTCCTAGAAGATATCACCGGTTTTGTTAAATTTGGAAACTTCTTCTTCAATAACACAGTTGTTCATAATAATACAAATCTTCTACGTTCAATCCGCCAAATGACAAATCAATAAATTCACAATTAATGTTAGATTACAATATTTAGAACTGAAACGTGTTCACAATTGAAATCGCATTCGCCATTTTTCATCTTTGATTTTTAATAATTAGATTAAGTTATACACTTCTAACATACTGTTAAAATCCTTGAGAATTCTCCGTTCGTTCACCACTACATTCCGCTAAAAGGTTTAACAGCTTTTGACAGTTACTATCATAGTTTTTAACGTACATTTAATGTTCCATTGCAAATAATTTTCAACATGTAATTATAAATTGATTTTTATTTATGATGTAATTATAAATTTAAATATTGACCAACAAAGGGATGGTTATTTTTATGGAATCAAATGGGATAATGTTTTACGAGAAACCTAGAAAGAAAAATCAATTACAAAAAATTCCGGTGTTCCCAGGATCTCTAACATCCTCCGGATTATACCAAGTTTAAAGCTCTCGGAGTAGAATGCTTTCTTTATTCAGGGACAGGTGTTGCGGAAAAACCTACAAGCGAAAGAATGAGAATCCTCCATGGTTTGACGACAATCCAGTCAACCCAACATTCCGGTAACTGCATCCTGAATTTGATAATCAACAATAATTAATGATAATTGCAAACCATGCAACCATTTGGTTATTTGCCGGATGTCACTGTATGATGCTACCGCTGGTAATGGTAGAAACTTGTGGTTCTACAATATTAGGACCTACGAAAAATAAGTTTCTTTTTTAATAAATGGAATTTCTTTAGACCCAATTTTTGAGATTTTTAAAACGGTGATAAAAAAAAATTTGAAAAATTAACTCAAAATGGAGGATTAATACGAAACGTTCACTTCGGTTAGTGCCTAATTTTAAAAAATTTGGAGCATCTATTGAAAAATTTACAAACCTCAATGAAATAAATTAAAATGGAAAACAATGTTTGGGGGTCTTTCGGATCCTGTTATACCCCATAAATTTTGGTGGGAATGCTAGAGTTAATTAATTAACAATAATTCAATTTTTGATTCTCATTTCATCGGCGCTCTGGAATTGTCCTCCCACCAAGATTATGTTCTATGAGTTGTGAGCAGTAAAGTGGTGCCCTTCGGAAATCCAGTGCCATCCCGATAATTGTTCGGAAATGGTAGAAAGCCATTTTCATGAACAACAATCTTTTACTCGGATTCTATTCTGGTGTGAGAAGTTTAGATTACAAACAAAAAATTCAATTAATGCTTATTTTGTGCGATTAATCCGCTTGGTCCTTTTTTGACTGAAATACCTTCGTTGGCCTATACATTGACTCCGGGGCCCCAGTCAAAGGCATTTCATTCAAAATAGTTTTAGACTGAAATGCCTTTTCAGAAAGAAATTTAATCAAAAACCTAAAAAGGCGTTAAAGTCAAAACTTTTTTAATTGGGATTCTTTTTGGATTTATGCCTGAAATACCTTCTGAAAAGGAGATTCAGCCAAACAATTAAAAAGAAATTACAGGCAAAATTGTTCTTCGGCAATACAGTCAAATCAATTCAGTCAAAAAACGGTAGGAGTTTCAGTCATAAATTTTTTTTTTTGAAAAAAGGTGCTAATCGAAACACAGTTTGACTGAAATGCCTACCGTTTATTTCGACTGAACAGCCTTCTTGAAAGGTACTACAGTCAAAAATTTTTGGACTGGAATACCTTTTGGTTGGATTGCTTCCGCTTCTAGAAATTCTGGAAAAGGGAGATTTGAACCATCTTCTGAGAAGGCATTTCAGACTAAAAATGATTTGACTAAGTTACCTTTTAGTTTTTGACCGAAAGTCTATTCTTTTTTTAACTATGGGTCCCGAAGCAGACATTCAGGTCTTTGAAGGTATGTCAGTCAAAAAAACCAACCAACCCAAAAAGATATTCCAATAAAAAAATTTGTGATCAAAATGCCTTTCAAGAGGGTTGTTCAGTCCAAATATACAAAGGACATTTCAGTTAAACTGTTTTCTGACCGAAATACCTTATTTTAGACTGCAGTTCCTTTTTAAACGGAGATCTAGTCATAATATTTGTATGGTAAATTTAATGTCTGAAACTTCTTTCGTTTTTGGACTGAAATAATTTTTTTCTGTTTATTCCTGGAAAACAATTTGGCCTGGAATTCTTTTAAAGTTGTTTGACTGAATCTTATTTTCAAAAGGTATTTCAGTCACAAATTCAAAAAGAATTCCAGTCAAAATAATTTTGACTTCAATACCTTCCTTCTGAAAAGGCATTTCAGACTAGAACTATTTTGACCGAATTGCCTTTTTATTTTTGACTGAAACGCCTTTCGTTGTTTGATTGAAATATTTTTGGCTGGAATTCCCAGAGCCCTATTAATCACCTTAATGGGTTTTATTTTAAAATTTAAAAAATGTAATGCCTATACACTATACTGAATCTGTTCTTATATCCATTTAAATAATCATCTAAGCTTTATTTCGCCTGTTTATTGTATTTCTTCGATTGTCGACTGTTGTGAGGTGCGGTTGACTATTGTCAAATTAAATCAATTCAATTTTGCGAATTCTTTTTGTTTTATTATTTGTTGTTGTTTTTTAAAAATGTAAAATATATTATCAAGTCTAATAATTATAATAAATAATCAAAATTATTGTTTAAAATACAATGCTATATTTCTAGAACTATAATGTTTTGTGGTAAATGTTCTGCTAAAATTAAAAAAATTAAAAATCAAAAAATTATATTGACTGTTCATTGTGTCAAAGTATCTAGCACTGATATAAACATTTGCGGTCATCTGTTCATGATCTGTTTGAAAACAATCTCTAAACACCTGTTAATGTTGATAATATTGAGAGATGTTGTCGTCTTCAAAATAGAAATGCAGACAAAATGGGCATGGTTATAGTGTAACTTACAGCAGAAATTTGATTAATAAAATTTTGGATAAATTTAAGGAATTTAAGAAAATGTCTTGTACTTCGTTGCATCCTGACAGTAAAAGGGACATCTATATCAATGAATGTTTAACACCGTTTAAACGGAATTTGTTGTATGCTGCGAAAAAATTTAAATTGGAGAAAGGATATAAATATCTATGGATGAGGAACTTTACAATTATGATGAGAAAATCAGATGGCGATGTAATTTATCATATAAATTCGTTACCCTAGAATAGAATGGACCGCTACCAAGCAATGGCTTTTAACTGTCTTCAACATCTGCAGCGCAAAGTAGCCTTGTGATCGGTCCGATAACTAAACCAAGCATAAGTTGCTATCGTTACTATAGTTACCGGATCGGTCACAAGGCTACTTTGCGCTGCAGATGTTG
Organism: Tipula helvola; assembly: GCA_963556165.1. Lineage (NCBI taxonomy): Eukaryota > Metazoa > Arthropoda > Insecta > Diptera > Tipulidae > Tipula > Tipula helvola. The sequence goes on along the minus strand of OY744483.1, from coordinate 87,927,720 downwards.
GAGACAAGCAAATTTACAATTTTATACGGAAATGGCACTTCGCTAGCGGTTCATTCTATTCTATGGTCTAAGAATAAAACCATTAGGTTTGTAAACCCAACATAGCTATATAACAAAAGCATTATAATTGTTATTTGTATTGGGGACACAAAATATAATGGATAATACATTGCGTAAAATATAAAACAAAATAACTTGTAAGGGTTCCATTCGATCGCAAATAATCGATTGATTTGAACTTGACTTTTTCAATTGAGCATGTATTCGAATAAAACACCCAGTAGGCGCACTATTCGCTTAAAGCGCCTAGGCGTTTTTTACGGTGGAAGACGTAACTAATTTTTTAGCGAAACCTCTGACACACATATTCAACTTGAGTTTAGTTTCCGGTGTATTTCCAAGTAAAATGAAAACTGGCATTGTGATTCCTTTAATCAAAAAAGGTTTTTAAGTGTATCAAATTATCGACCTATTTCTTTACTGTCTGTGTTTTCAAAAATATTTGAGAAAGCTTTAAAATCAATAATTACAGCATTTCTTTAAAAAAAATCATTTTTTAGTAATAGGCAGTACGGATATCAGTGTAATATTGGAACAGAGGATGCTCTGATAGATTGTTTGTACCCTATTTGTGATGGTTTGAATAGTAGTAAGAAGGTTATCTGACCGCAACCAATGCGTTCGGATTCACGACGTATATAATAGTGACTATTCAACGAAAGCGGAGTACCGCAACGCAAGGATCAGTGCTAGGATTTTGAACGATAAATTTTGACAAAGCGCAGATACCAAAAAGATAAAGTTGGATTTTCTCAATTCTGTACAAATTTTGAAGGCAACTAATAATTTTGTCGACTAAAATTTTGGATATTTTGACTAACTATTTAATGTGTTCCATTGAAACATAACTTAATCTGCCATACCTGACGATAGAATGCCGTCAAAATGTATAAGGTTTATATTTAAGCACAGAAAGAGAAAATGAAATTTCTGCTACTTTAGAGGATTTGCTAATTACGCTTGAGTTCGAGGCGTCTAAAAACCAAATCATTATCCAGAATTAATAAAAATAATTCATCAATCTCTAAGATAAATAATTGTTAATTAAAAACACAGGCTTTTCAAACACTACTTTCAAATGGTCCAAAACATTTAATTTATAGTTGCAAAGCAAAATTTTACGCTTTTTAATCTTAACGTTGCATTTATTGAAATAAGTAGAGGGGTCTAGTTTTAGAGTCAAAATTATTTAAAAGCCCCCAGTAAAATATAGGTGAAAGCTCCAAAATAAGCTTAAATTTTTTCAAAGAACACAACACCAAACATTTGATTTGAGAGCGGTTACTCACAGAAATTCTAATTGGAAACCATTTTATAAATTCCACTACTAATGATCTAAACAAGCTTAAAGTCATCACTCAAAAACTTAAATGTTCACAAGCAAACTATTTTTGGAAGGTATAGAAAAATTCTATTGAACCTAGCTACATATAATCCATCAAAATAAATTAACATCACGTGTACCTAAAAAATTTATTGTCTGACGCTACATTTTTTGTATTATTATATTTACTATAATTCATGTATTTCGAGAAATGCATCAATAGTTCTAAATATATTTAGAAACCAAATTTCTAGACAACCCAAATAATAAACTAAATATTCATTGCATGACAAAATTCATTCACAGTTACAAAAAAAAAAAAAAAAAAATGTATAACCATATTGTCTGTCAGATACATAACTCAAACCCAAAATTAAACAGAACGGCTTATGTAACCGTTCTTCAAACAAAATAAATGTTAAAAATCACTTCACAAAACAAAAAAATCTATAAATATAAATGTAACGGCATAGACAATGTTAAAGTACTCGGTATGTATATGTATTAGGTAAATGATATATCACCTTTAAGGAACAAGATATAATTCATTCTATCTCGTATATATCTACGTAATAAATTCACCAAAGATTGATTTTTTGTGAAACGGAAGAGAATTTATTACGTATACACAGATAAAGTTTTTATTTATATATGAAATCGAGCGCAATCAATAGTAATCTCATTTTTCGAAAAAAGTAAATTCATAAATTTTAAAGTAGATTTAAATTAATTTTTGACTAGCAGCCAAAAAATAAAATGCTTCGGCGAACGAAATAGATATTCGCTATAGATAAAAGCTGTTAAACTGTTTTATACATGATATATAAAATAAAAAACACTTACTTTTATAATTTTCTTGGTAAATTATTTTTATATATATAAAAGCACCTCGTGAGCAACAAATTAATTTTTTTTTTTTTTTTTTTTTTTTCAATTTTCCACTAATAATATAATTTTCACTTTAAACTAAATACACAATTTTGCACAATAATTATATAAATAAATATATATATACACGTTTTTCCACTTTTCACACAACAACTATATAATATGTAAACTTATTTAAGAGGAGCTTTTTTTGACACTTTGAAAATGTAAAACCGAAAACTACCACTTTAATCTGGACACTAGATTTTTTTTACAGCTATTTTCTATTTTATTTTTTTTTTTTATATAACACAACACATAAAAATTTTATTTTTTTTTTATACAATATATTTTTAATTTATTTAAATAATAAACCGAGGCACTTTCATACACAAAAAACCAAAACAAAAAACTTTTTTGGAAAAGCTTGGAATTTTTTTTATTTAATTTTTTTTTTTAGGTATTATATACTTTAATCCTATTTAGTTTAAAAAATGACAAATATAAAGAAAAATAATAAAAATCAATAAAATTATTGAAATTAAATAAATAAATAAACAAGATAGATAAGATAGTTAGATAAGATAAAAATTAAATATAAAGTGGTGTGAAACAACAGGTTAAACGATAAATTTTATGAAAATTATTTAAAAATAAAAACTCGTTTTCTAAAAAAAAAAAAAAAATCTAAACCCTAAATATTAATTAGTATCAATTAAAAATATTTATTCCACTGTGACTTTTATAACAAACAAACAAAACCTAAAAACACTTTACGGCGCGCGAATTAAATTATTTTTGATTAATTATTTAATTAAACAAAAAAAAAAATACGCGATCGCTTTTTTCAAAATAAACAAAAAAGAAAACTGTTAAATTATTTTATTTTAATACAAAAAACAAACACGTACAGAGAATATATAAATAAAACCTAATTCAGCGGCTTTTGCCACAATACTAAATATTCCAACAAAAACAGCTTTCATATTTTGGGCTGAACACTGGAACGAATCCCGAATCACCAGTAGTCGCTGTACACAGAGAAATTTAATGACATCATACATTCGCAGAGATGGATTTTTTTGTTTCGGCTCCCTGAGAACCAAAACATCATCATAATCATGATAATAACAATCATAATAATAATAATAATAGAGAAGAGAATAAATAAAACGGAAAAAGTTTTTCCAAAAAAAGAAATAAAAAAAAAAAAAACAACAGAAACTTGTATTAAATGGAGGCGCCAGTAGGGTGGAAGAACCAAAAATAATGCGCACACTCCGTATTTTATTACAGCAAAAATAACACAAGACATTATAGATAGTGTTGGTTGTGCTGACTATGTTGGGGAAATTCCGGAAAATTCAGACAAAACACATACACATACAAACGACTTTCCTAGAAATATTAAAATTAGTATTGAATATTTTTTTTTTTGTTCTCGTGTTCTGTAAGATGTTCCATCCACTTTAAGCTTTCACATGCGTTCAAAGAACAAAAAAAACTTTCTCTATTTTGTGATTACCTTGCCTCTTTCTCTCTCCATTTCTCATTAAGTAAAAGTAATTTATATTAATTTATACAAATGTAAAGTAATTATTTTTAAAAGACGATTATTTTATTAATTTTCGTATTAGTAGGATACATAAGTACACTTATGCTACATATGCCATGAATGTGCAACACATGGTTTTTTTTTTTGGAAAATATATATAAAATCATAAAAAATAATCACGCGATCCAAATCAACAGTCTGAAAGATGAACATAGGTAATTTGAATTTAAAAAATTATTTTCTTATCGGTTTTACTTTTAGTTAGTTTTCTCGTCTCAAAAACAAGTGGCATGATTAAAGTTCGTAGTTTTTTTAGTTTCGCTAAAAAAAAATTTTTTTTATTGTAGTATATAGTTTGTATGTTTAAAAGAAAATCGATAAAATATTTTATGATGGAAAATTGGTATTAAATGAAAATTTATTGACACTCACCTTTTAAAATTTTTATTTTTTATTACTTGTTGGTGTGCGGTTACAGTTCAAAGGTTGATTTTTTTTTTTGTATTTGTACATGAACCAACTTGAGGTAATCCCATATGGCTATATCCCAGGAAAGTTTTGTTTGTATATTGTACTCTCTGCCAATTTTTACAGTTAACGCAACAATCTCATTTGTTGTTTAAAGTTCCATAAATATTATTTGGAAAAATTGTTGCATTTTCTGCAAAAAAAGATTTTTTAATAGATTTAGATGTTGAGTAAGAATCTATAGGTTTTAGTCCTCTGTGAAGTTGGCCAAAAATTATATCCCAACAAATAATGATCGTCAATATTAAAAGAACACCTCAATTATTATGTATGATCAAATGTAAACTATGAAGAAAGAAAAATATATATTAGAAATGTAACGTCACGATAGATTACAATAATCAATAATTTATTTTCTCTCTTAACCAATATTTTGCAAACAAAATTGCCTGAAAATTGCGCCGAAAAGGTTCTGGATAGCGATTCCGATTGCATGTTGGGTCATTGCATTATTTTTAGCCTAAATGTAGGCAGTGAAAGAATATATAAAAATATTAATTGCGTGCCTATCACTGAAAATGTAATAAAACAATTCTCTTGTTATATAATTTTTACAAATGATGACCGTTATTTGGATATACGCACATATACAGGTATACAGTTGACCTCCAATTTACAAAACAAAAGATCGCATCGTTTAATGAAATTATCTTCAACCAGAGTGAAAAAAAAATCATTTCGTTCCTTTATCTCTTTATTTGGAACGATACATAAAAAAAATAAAAATATTTTTTCTAAAGGGCAGAATAAAAAATTTATTTTCGTTCTCACAAACGCCCGAGTAACCACATGTCACAAAAAAGCGACAAAAATTTCACAAAAAATGGTGATTGGTGGAAAATAATATGACAAAAAATTGTCACAATATGGATGAAAAATGGTTGATGGGGTTGACGCCGATTGTCACGCGTAAACAAACATTTTGTAAAACAAATTTGTCGGTTTTTGGTGGAATATTTTTGAAATATTTGTTGAAAATTTAGTCACAAATTCGGCAATTTTTTTATGGTAATAAAGTCAAATATTTCTCGATATTTTCTGAATAATTGGTAGTTTAACTGTGGAACTAATTATGAACTATTTGTTGAAATTATAACCACAAATTCGATAGAATTTTTATAATATTACTTAATTATCAACAATTTTGTGGATATTTGTTGGTTTATTGATGCAATTATGCGTAAGAAAATTTTTAATGACCCTACTTAAATAATTTTGTAAAAAATACTCCATTGTATGGTTATTTGATATTTTTATTATTATTTATTTTTAAAAAAATATCTACCTAAAATGTATGTAGATATATCAAAATCCCCCCGTACTTTAACCCGAGCCGAGAGTTAATACAAAATGTCTCGACTCTAAAAAATGAAAACTTTCCTTGAGTTTTCTATGTGGTAGTTTGGTTTCGTACAGATAAACTCGAACAAACAAAAAGTTCGGTCTACTCATCAGGTACTCGGTAGCTACGACCAAACACCAGGCGCGGATACAAGGGAGGGGTAGAGGGGGTAATTACCCCTCCCAAAATGAAACAAAAACCTCTAAAAATATACATTTCAATCATTAAAATCAACGCAAATAATTCAACTATGTACATATTAACTGACTAAGTGTATATAAGCACTTGTTAAATTCAGAGAGGTTAAAACTCGATATTTTACAGAGTTAATGCTAAAAAAATGGATTAAATAATGTACGCATGAAAAAAAAATCTTGATTACATTTACCAGTCAATTGAAAATAAAATGTAAACAAAAACTTTAGTATTTACGCATATCTCATATCCTAATTGACAGCAGCAAACTACTAACACTAATCCTCAGTCCATGCAGGTATTTTAAGCACCTTAATTCCATGAATCATGGTCGTTTTCGTCTTTGCGCTATAAAATCAACAATTATCAATAAAAAAATCTTAAATGATTATCTTTAGGCATCCTTATTCAAGAAACAATCGTTTTTTTTGCACGCAAAAAAAACTAATATTTTTTTTTAAATTGCATATGGAGCAACTTTCGGAAAAATTAGAAAAAGTAGTTTTGGCCAGGATGAAAACGACCCTGGTTCAAGGATTGAGGGCTAAAGAAGAAATAATCATAAACTCCGTGCGACCAAGTCCTTCTTAAATACAATATATTTTATAAATAATTAAAAACGGGTTTTGTAAAAAAGATATTTCTGTTTAGGTATATAATAGTTACACATTAGTTAAAAATTACCACCCCTCCCAAACTTAAAAGCTAGATCCGCCCATGCCAAACACAAACTACAAAAATAAAATTCCAACTTCATACGTTAAGTATGAGGCAAGAACGTAGTGACTTAGCGAATTATAAATTCACCAAATCAAAAATGATCAAAATCTTTTTTTTTTTGGGGAGTAAAATGAACATATATTTTGTCACAAAATACCCGCATAAATATGTTCCAAATTGTCAACTTATTTTGTGACAAATTGGTGACTAAAATTTTTTTTTTTAGTGGTAAAATCAACATTCATTTTGTCACAAAATACCCGCATAAATAAGTTCCAAATTGTCAACTTATTTTGTGACAAAAAGGAACTTACATTTTCTGACAAATTGGTCTAAAATTTTGTGATCACCATTTTTGGTTACTCGGGTTCTTTTCGAGTTGAAAATATGAATTCATTATACATTTTTGGAACATCAATACTAAAATTTTTGGTTTCGTTTTCTCTTTTGGTGAGTTAGTTAAAATGTTTACATTTGTTTATTTTGTAGTACCTTCACATAATTATGTTTAATTTTCGATTTTAATAAAATTCGATATGTGGGATGGAAATGGGGTTTTTAAATGATTTTTGATGAGGTCTTGAATTTGGCCAATTTGGATGGAACTTGGATATAACTCAAACGACTAAAATGAAATTCGATATTTACGTTATAAATGTTCTTGGGAATTTCTTAACCGATTTTGATAAAATTCAACCTGCGGAATGGAAAAAGAATTCTTAAAACATTTTTAATGAAGTTTTGGGATATGGGCAATTAGGATGGAACTTGGTTATTACTGAACCGATTATGACGAAATTCGACAATTACGATGTAAATGGGATTCTAAAGCTATTTTTTGTAAAGTTCTTGAATATGGCCAATTATGATGGAACTTGGCTGCTTATTAACCGATTTTGATCAAATTCAATATGTGGAATGGAAATGCGATTCTTTATTGATTTTTCAAATGAAGTTCTGAAATTTGGCCGATTAGGATGGAACTTCGATATGACTCAAATGGTTAAGACAAAATGGGGTTAATAAATGATTTTTTTGGTTGTAGTTCTGGAATATGGCCAATAAAAATGGAACTTGGCTACTTCTTAACCGATTATGATGGAAATGGGATTATAAAAAGGATTTTTGATGAAGTTCTGGAATATGGCCAGTTAGGATGTAACTTCGCTATTACTCAACCAATTAAGTTGAAATTCGATATTTAAGATGTATTCGACATTTACGATCTTACATGATTTTTTGATAAAATTCTCGAACATAGCAAGTTAGAATGAAATTTGGCTATTTCTTAACCGATTATTATCTCTTTCGACATGAAGGATGGAACTCGGATTATAATAAGGTTTTCTGCGAGGTCCTGGAATATGGCCAATTAGGACGGAGCTATTTCTTTAGCGATTACGGTGAAATTCGATATGATTGATGAAAATAGGGATCTTAAATTATTTTTAGGTCAGGTCCTGTAGTAGTTGAATTTATAATGGAACTTGGTTATTTTCCACCCATTATTATGATTCGAAATGTACATTGAAAATGTGGTTCTTTAATTATTTTCAGATAAAGTTCTAGAATTTGACCAATTAGCGTGCCACTTGGTCCTTAACTGATTACGAAATTTTAAATAAGTACGATGGAATTTATAGATTATTTTAATAATTATCGGTGCCTTCAAAGAGGGAGCCACGTACGGAATGTATGGTAACAGCGAGAAAGCAGCAAATCGGAGACGTTTTAGGAGACACACTGGTCACTAAGCAAAATTCTGTTTTTGTAGACCATTTATCGAGGATCGTAGCAGGTTATTAGGCCTGTGTGAATGCAAAATATTTATGTTTTGCATTCACACAGATTTCCTTTCATTTTTATTAAAATTCCAGCTTAACTTTTTCCCTTACGATTTATCAAAGAAACGTGCGTGTGCAGACTGTTTAATTTTGCAAGCAAAAAATAGGCTTTTGGTGAAATTGGACCCATACAATATAAATTTGATTCTTACTTAATTTTTGTTACGCATTTGCTTTTTTATTCCAACATCCGTTATCAAAAATAAACTATTAACCGATGCTGGGCGACCACAGCGAGCAGATGTTGGCATGGTGGATTAGTGAGAGTAAAGAATAAAGGAGGCCATAGTCTTAATACGTTTTTTAAATTATAAGAAATTTTTAAGGTTTTCAAGTATTTAAATATGAGCCTGGCATCGTTTGTCAAAGTCGCGTTTGGCACAGAAAATGGGCGAGACTTGTCATTTACACTTAAGAGGTTAATACCATTCGGACCCAGATTATCTGTTTATTACCTGAAAGAGAATGGTTAATTACTCTTATCACAGCCCAATAAAACATTAGGTTTGGTAGTTTTCAAAATTTTAGTCGTATTTTATTAGCCAAGGAATTGACTTTGCAATAGGAACTCAATTTTTTTTAAATAAAACAGCCAATCAATTTCTTCTTTGGAATTTGCTTGGTTTTCAAAGGTTGGCAGCATTTTGAAATTTTGTATTGATTTTTTGCGAATAAAATGTTGGGCATTGGGTTTGTTTACATTTAGCATTATGTAGTACATATTTTTTGTTATTTATATGTAGTATATTATGTAGTAGGGATAATGACAGGTCACTGCCTTTTTGGGGAGCATGCGAGAAGGCTGGGGATACAGACGAATGACTTTTGTAGAAGTTGCATGGACGAAGAGGAGGAGGAGACTTTGGAACACTTCCTATGCTCATGTCCGGCGCTATCATACAGAAGGCATAAGTATTTGGGTGTGTACGGTATGGACAGCCTTTCGGAACTCGCGGACTGTGGAGTGCGAGATTTATTACGCTATATAAATAGCTCTGGTTGGTTTCAACGGGAGTAATGGGGAGATGGGATCCTGTGGTATCACAACGGGCCATTGCTGGCCTAAGTGTGCGATAGCAGCCACTTCAACCTAACCTAACCTATGTAGTATATGCCCAAAAAAATAGTCAGAATAATAATAAAATTCACAAAGCCAACCTATAGATCTAAAAAAACATGATCTACTGCACACATAGTGAAGTAGGCAAAATAAACGAAGAATTGGATTTTGAATTCCTTTAATTTAGCAGAGATGCGACGAATTTCTATACTGATGGATTTGATAATGCAATTGGTGTCGTAAATTATCAAATAAAATACATACAGCTCTTATTTCAGTTTCTACATATACTGCGGGATAACTGTTTGGATTCACCTAGATTTTTTGGAATTTTTAAGATTTCGTTTATTTTATTGGCGCAATAAATTTTGTACAAATAAAGGAATGGACTATTAGTTTGGCTAATTTTGTAATTCGGGCAGTTATTTTTTTTTTGTTTTTTTTTCTATAAATTATATTTATACCTGCAACAACTGTTTCCACTACTAAAAAGTCGAAATCTTTTCATCTTATAAGGAATAATGTAATACAAATTAAATTTGTTAACTTAATTTTTTGGTTGATAAATAAATAGTACTCCTACAAAATAATATTATAAAAACTATGTACCTCAGGTAAAAATTTAAAACAATACATTTAGTTTATACCACATTCATTCCCAATTCGTTTTAAAAATTGTTAAACGCCTACAAACGGTTCGGTAGGGTTAATTCTATTTATCACTTTTTAATCGCTTTTTTAAATGCATCTTTAAAATATAATTTATTTGGGTTGTCAAATTTATATTGTTTTTAAACAATCAATCAGAATTTGTTTTGTTAACCATTGTTACTATCAGTGGTATTGCTTTATTGTTCTCACGTGCTTATGGGTTTGCTAGTCTCTATCTATCTCGGCGGAAAATTTCTAGTGAATACATGACTTGTCGGAAAAAAAATTTCTTAAATTTTTATTGTTGGGACTTAAAAAAAATAGGTGTAATTTAAGTTGGTCCAATAAAGTATTATATTTTGTCCCTTCAAATTTTTATTGCAAATTACAAATTTACCCAACAAAAAAATGTTTACATTTTGTTTGTATTCTTTTTGTTGAAGTATTCAAAAAGAAATTTGGTAATTTAAATTAGATTTATATAAACAAATAAAACAAAATTTAAATGTTAAACCTGGAAGGGTTACTAACTGATCACATCGGTAGGCGTATTCCAAATTATTGAAATGGTCCATTATGTAAATTTACAATACATACTTAGCTACTTAAAATTAAAATTGAAACCAACCACTTGATATTTTTATTGATTTATGTTATAAATCATTAAGTATTGTTACATCCCTCAGAAATGTAAATGGTCAGTTTTGAAACGATGGACATGGACTAATTTCATATAAATACAAATGAAACTTTACTTAATCATTAATCATTGATATTGCTTAGGTGTGTTCGATTCAATTTAAAGAAAAGAAAATCCGTGTCATTTTCAAATTTTGTGTTTGAAATTCTTAACAATAATAATTAGCTTTTTAGTATTAAATAAATATTATTAGTAAATAAGTTTTAGTTTATAACGTTAGTTAGTTAGTTTATAACTTAAGTTAGTGAAATTTAAGTGTATAACTCTAAGTGTGTAAATACTAATAATTTTAAAATCCGTAAATAATATATTTAATTAGTGATTTAGTTGACATAAATAATATTACTAATATATGTGCCTGTGTCTAAACCAGTTTAAAGCCTTATATCTTTACTCCCATACATAACTTTCACCAATACAATTTCTGAACAAGTAACATAAAATGGGGGAAAAACAAGAAGATCCAATTCGACGTTATTTTAGTTTAAAGGCTGGCAATAAACCGGCACACAAAAAATTAATATTTGAGATACAAAAAAATAATAAAACGGCACAAATTAATGAGCAACAAAAAAAAATTTCTTGGCATCATAATAATAATTTGGCAACATTTATAATTTTTTGGCACTATTGGAAGGGTACACAAAAATTATTTTTTGGCATCGAAATAAACATTTTGGGCGACAAAAATAATTAACTGGCAACAAATTTATAAATAAATAAATTAAAAATTAAAAAAATTAAATTAGTTTTAAAATATTCTGAAAAATGGAGATCCCTAATTTAACTTAGAATTGTAGAGGCTAACGGCTTCGGTAACTCTCACGGGCACGCGGGACGTCGCTTCGCTCCCCCCCGCTTAGCCCTCCGAGGGGCTTTAGATTTAAACTTCGAGGGACGTAGGAGCCAGGATAAGCAAACATGTCGCACTGCGTGCCGCACGTAGGAGCGGATTATATAGAATGTATTAATGACACTGCAATATTTTATATCGATCCCCCATCAAATATTAAATAATTGGTATCGATTAAATTTAATTTTTTATCTCGATTTTTTTTTTTTTTTTTACTACTAAAACTTATTTTTTTCTGTTCCAAAATATTATATTTGTTGCCAATTTATTAATTTTGATGTCAATGTTTGTCGCCACAGTATTTAATAATGTCCTTCAAAAATATTTGTTTGTTTTTTCATATGTGGTGCCAAAATATTATTTGTGATGTCAATTTATTATTTTTGATGCTAATGTTTGTCGCCAAAATATTTTTCTTGTATGCCCGTTTAAATTGTCCCTAGTTTAAATACCGAAACTAACTTGTAATATTAACAATTGCAATAAAATTATTTCGAATGATCAATTGGCAAATTTATGCCGTCACGTAAAATCTGCTCATAAAAATAACTATGATCAATACCAAATGGACCTTCTGGAAAACCGACAATGCACCAAATCTAAAAGAGAAACTATAAAAATAGCAACTAATATAGAGGAAATTAAAACGGCATGCTTGGAAATGATAACAAAAGGAGGCTGCACATTTAGAATGATCAATTCACGTGGTTTTAAACAAATCATAGGACCAATTGCTAAAGCTCTAGACACAACAATAAACGCAGCAACGATCAAAACAGAAATTTCACTGACGTCTAAGCAATTAAATCCGCGATTAAAGAACAATTAAAAAATAAAATGTTTTCCATAAAAATCGATGAAGCGACAAGATTAAATCGCTCTATTCTGGGTATTAATGTTCAATATATTATCAACAATGTAATTCACATTAAAACCATTGGAATGATAGAACTTATCGAGCGGCAAACATCAGTTTATTTGAAAAACAGCAACATTATCATATCATTTGATTTAGCAATTGATCAAATTTATACCATCACCTGTGATAATGGCAGGAATATGATAAAAGGAATATGATAATGAACTGAGTTCATTAACATTCACCAGTGAAGAAGAAAATGTTGATGATAATTCGTCTGAAGAGCTTAAATTGAATGAAATTGCTGATTTGATAATTTCAGAAAAAAAATCTGAATTTTTGGTTAATACAATTAAGTGCGCCGTCCACACTATACAATTAGCCGTCAATGATGATTTAAAAGAAAGTAGCCTGAAAGAAAATATTTTGCGATTCAGGAACTTGGCGACATACTTAAGAACTCCCATACACACAGGAATATTTTGAAGCAACATAAATTAAGGCAGCCGATTTTAAGCAACGTCATCAGATGGAACTCTACATATGACATGATAGAACGATTGGTGGAACTTAAAGAATATTGTAAAACTCATCAACTCACTTGTTATATGGAATTGAACATAAGTCGCTTTCACACGCACATAATCCACTACCGAAGTGGATTTGATAATCCGCTCTCATATGTCTTTTCACACGCATCGAAGATTACTAATTTGACAGAAACGCAACTATAGTTTCGTTTCGAATGTTACAAATTGGTTGTCAAAAATATATTTGAAAAACAAGATAAAAATCAATTACATATTTTTAATATATGAATTTAATTAAACAAAATATAAATAATTTTTGATAAACTTTCCAAATTCAACTAAAAAAAATATTAATTAAGATATTAATTAATGAAAATTCAAACAACATCTATTCAGTTTTGAGATTAATAACTGTCATTCTTTTCACACGGTAATTCAGTACCGCAGTGGATTACAAAATACCGAATTATAAAGTGTATTTAATAATCCACTTCGGTATTAGATTTGCACATTTCACACGATCATTTTCGGATTATGTAATCCAGTTCGGTATTGGATTATGGTATGTGTGAAAGCGACTATAGAGGAACAATAGTGGAGTTTCGCGATGGAGTTTATTGAAGCTTTTGCTCCAGTAAAAAAAATTACTTTATTTCTCCAAGAAAAGCAATTATGTATGGGAGATTTCTTTAAAAGTTGGTTGGAGCTGAAGTTGTCAGTAAAAAATATTTCTCACCCCATGGCGAGACTTTTGTTTGACAAGATTGAGCACAGAGAAAGACAACTAATGGAAAATCATATCATCTCAGCTGCAATATTTCTCGATCCGCGGTTTAATTGTTTACTAACTAATGAAAACAAACGAAACAGCATAAACCATTTAAAAATATTGTTTGACCACATAAGAAATTTAGAAGGAGCTAACGTCATTGAAGTTTCACAACCAAATGTATCAACGCCAATTCCAAGCACTTCGAGTCAAGCAGATGTTAACCAAATGTTGAATGAATATGTATTAGCACAAATGGTTAGACGTTAATACCAATGTTCTTAACTACTGGATGGAGATGCAAACGGAGCTTCCAACACTCAGCATGCTTGCAAAAGTAGTACATGCATTTCCGGCTAGTCAATGCAGCGTTGAACGATGTTTCTCTTCACTGAGGCTGCTTTTATCAGAACAACGAAGCCGACTATCTGCTGAGTCTATAAACGACATTCTGTTGGTTAAATCGAATGCTGACTTTACTTATGAAGAGGAATATTGAATTGAGGCGATAGTTAGGCCCGTTGTACATTTCAGCTAAGCTAAGCTATAAAACATATCTTAGTTTAGCTTAGTTTAGTTCGCTAGCTCGACATCCGCACATTTGAGCTAATAAATTGGTTCACACATCCTTATACTCCTATATTTTATTTGTGACGCACCCATTAGGTTACTTCAAATTAATTCTGTCCATCGAAAATACGACATAATAATGTATGCAGATGAATTAGAAAAAATTATAGAAAATAAACTTTATTATCTATATGATAAATATGTTTAAGAAATTTTTGCTTTATTATTATATATTTAAAATGTCTTCCTTTCGTATAGAATATTTTGACAGAATGAAATTTAAATAACATTGTATGTGCGTCAAAAATAAAGTATAGGAAAATGTCATTGTATATGTGAGAAACATAGCTGAAAATTGTAAGGCGAAGACAACTCGAGCTATGTTTATTTTCATAGCTGAAAACAGTACAACATAGTTTGCTTAGCTTAGCTCATGTGTGCAACGATTCATTAAAACCCTTTATTTACAAACAGAGCTATGAACATAGCTCAAATCGTTTAGCTTAGCTTAGCTGAAATGTACAACGGGCCTTAATCTTGACCTACTAAGCAAAAATGTACTTTATAAATAAAGTTGTTTAGCTGCATATAAAGTGTGTTCGTTTGTGGTGAATTAACTGAATTATCTGAATTTACTGAATTAACTGAAGTGATTTGCCCGTTCGTTTGGTATGCTTCACTTCACTTAAAAATATTGAGCTACTGATTTATCTGAATAATAATTTTTCTTGTGTAGATAATTCAGATAATTGTTTTTGTTGTTTTTTGACATTATTTTGTTTTACGCATCGAAGAAGCCAGGATATTTTAGAGAATTTTAAATTATTTTCCTGTTATAATGGATGACGATTTGATCGAATATGTCAGTTTCGCAAATTACGAAGATTTTGCAAATGAGAATTCAATAGATGAAGAATCACAATGTAAGTATTTGTAATTTTATATACATATATATATATATATATATATATATATATATATATATATATATATATATATATATATATATATATATATATATACAGTAGAACTTGCTTAAAGTGACCACCCATGGGACTGACTGAAATCGGTCACTTTTAGCAAGTGGTCACTATACAAAAAAAAAAAAAAAAAAATACGATATGGGTGTGATTAAAATCAATTTTACTATGTACAAAGGGAAATAATACCAAATTCATTTAGTTTATTTATATGATAAATTATTTATTCAATACTAACTATAATTCACAACCAATCAAACATGTAGTATTGTACCAAATTCATGTAATGTTGTACCTATATAGGTACATTTGTACTATCAAAATAAAAAAATAATTCTACTTGCATAAACTGTTCACGATTGTTTTCCTTTCGTGAAGAAGCTATCTAGCGTCGTTTGCACGGAGTTCTGACGTTTTTGGCATATCATGTCAGCTACATGACTTTTTGCTTGATATAATGTTATCAAAAGTTGCGGACATTTTTCTATAGCAAAATTATTTACAATCTTGTCTAACATTTCAGAAACTACTTCTGGTGTTAAGGAAGATTCTTCATCTTGTAATGCTGGTAAAACTTCAACACAGTGGTCACTATCATCACTGTTATCAATAGTATTATGTGAATCATGCTCGTTAAGAACTGTATGAAATATTTCAGAGGGATTTAAATGTTCCCAAACGGCAGCATCTTTATCACACTCAATAAAATCAGTCATATCGGATGACCCTACAGAGGGTAATAGAATTTCTTCCTCAATATCTTCTAGAGCGTTGCTTGTATTTTGAACATCTGTGCTAGTAAAACCAGCTTTAAGAAAACACTTTGATATGGTTGGTACTGTTACCTTACCCCACGCTTCTGATATCCAAAGAACGGCATCAAGGACATTAATTTTTAATGCCACTTGTGACACCGATTGAACAGTATTTATATCCGATTTCGAGATTACATTCGTCAAAAGTAATTTTCTGTAAAACGCCTTAAAATTTTTTATTATGCCTTGATCGAGTGGTTGTAAATTCGATGTTGTATTTGGTGGTAAAAATTTCAAGGTTATATTGGTCAAATTTTCGACGTTTGGATGAGCGGGACAGTTATCAATTGTCAGTAATATGTGGCGTCGCTGTTTCCTTATTTTTTTGTTCACAATCTGTAACCACTCCGTAAATAATTCTGATGTCATCCACGCACTTTTATTTGCTCTCCACAATACAGGTAGGTCACTGCTTGTAATGTTTTTAAAACAGCGAGGTTTTTTCGATTTACCTATTACAAGTGGTGTTAATTTTTCGCCAGTTGCACTTGCCGCTAGAAGAATTGTAAGCCGTTCTTTGGATTGTTTACCACTCTTACAGGGGTCGCCTTTCATAACAAGTGCTCTGTCAGGCATTGCTCTGTAAAATAACCCGCATTCGTCAGCATTGAAAATATTATCCAATGAAAATCCGGCAGAAAACTCTAAAAAACGATTACGAAAATTTGTAATCGTCCCTTCATCAACTTCATTGGAATCTCCTGATAAAATTTTTTGAGAAATTTGATTTCGTTTCTTGAAACTATCTAGCCAGCCTGAAGATGCTTTGAAGTGGGTTAGTTTCAATTCAGTTGCAAATTTTAATGCAATTTCTTGCAACATTGGTCCGGAAATTCTGGCATTCAAACCTCGCATCTTTTTAAACCAGTTCAATGTCAAGACGTTAATTTCGTCAAATTCTGTGGCCCGTCTTTTACGGGATAGATCCAAGCACTCATTTTCCGCACGATTATTGATCTCATTCTTTCTTTTTTTTATATTATTGACAGTGGTTTTACTAACTCCAAATTTATCCGCAGCGGTACGCTCACTATGCGTTTCTAAAAACTTCAATAATTCGACTTTTTCTTGAAGATCAAGTTCTTTATATTTTTTGCTCGTTGATGCCATCTACAAATCATAATAAAATTAAATAAAAAAGTGAACATTATCCCTATTACCAACTGCCAATCATAGTAATAAATAATAAAAATTTGCAGTATAAAAAGTAAAGTATGTTTTGCATTTTTATACGTTTTATAATTACCTATACAAATTAATTGCGTAAAATGTGAACAAAATTGTATCTAGAAAATAAGTCTCTTAATTTTCTTAAAACCGAAATTATACAAAAACACGAATTTAATTTCACTAAATGTATTTAAACTTTAACTATGTACTTAGTAAACCTTGCTTGACACTACTGTTCTGCACAATGGTTTTCGTTAAACTAAAGTGAAACAAAATACAGAAAATAATTTTCATCCTAAATAACCTTATTATGGGATTCCCCAAATATTATATTTATTTTTGGTCACTTTAGAGGATATATTACTATTAAATAGTTAATTAAACCGTGGTCAATGGTCACAATATGCAAGTGGTCACTTTACAGGAAAAAAATGCTTGTAATTATGTAATTTTTGTTCGGGACTTTCTGAAATAGGTCATATTAGGCAAGTGGTCAGTTTAGACAGATGGTCACTTTTGCAGGTTCTACTGTATATAAATGTATATATATATAAACATTATACATACTTATTACTTTTACAAATAAACGTTTGTCTGAATTGTAGCAAACGAACGACCAATTCACTTCAGTAGCTTAATTATCTGAATAATTACTCAATTATCGGAATAGTAACTCAATATCAGTTCAGTTAATTCACCACAAACGAACATGCTTATAATGTATTGATTTAAATATTTTATAATCTTTTTATTAAATACAGAATTAAGCCAGTGCGTCATAATTTATATTAAATGTGTGATTTTTTTTTTTTTTTAAATGTTTAAAATTAAGAAATTAAATTAAGTTTAATTTAATTATATTTAATTAAATTTATAGTAATAATTTAAATTTTTACTATTATTTTAATGATTAAACTTGTTTAATATTTAAATAAATTACATTTTAAAATATGTACATACAAAAGAAATACACAAAACCATTTTTTTATTTCTCAAAGAACGCATCAATTGTTTGAAAATATGTATATCTTTTTGTCGTTCTTTGTAATACAGTAAGAACAAAACTTCATTTATGTCGTTCCCTTTCCGTAAAGTAATAGATCATGTTTTCCGAAAAAGGCAGCACGATCAAAGAAAAAGTACAGAGCGTTTGCCACTAGATGTCACTACACAATCAAAAAATATATTCTGACGTTTTTCAAAAGGGGACAGCCAAAATTAATTTAATTATCACGTATTAATAATAATCACTTTTATAAGATGCAAATATTTTTGTTTATGTTTACAAAATGCACACATACAAATGTCATACAATTTTTGACAGCATATATTTAGTGACACCTAGTGGCATTATGTGAAAGTTGCTTATACTCTCAGAGTTTTCTGGAAGATGGTAGTTTTGGCGGTTAAAGAAAATTTGACATTTGAACATGATCTATAAAACAAAATATTCAAAATAAATTTAAAGGGAACAAAATAATTTTTTTTATGGTTTACTAGCAGAAATGAAGAACAAAACGGATAGTAAAAAAGTTAAATTTTTAGTATAGGAACAAAAAAAAGTAAAAAGAGCGTTATACTTATTTATTTAGACATACTTATTTGCCGCCATTTTAAATAAGTATATGTAAAATAATCCGAATTGATTTCACATACTTATTTAACATTAGAACTACCACCGGTCAAAATGACCGATTTACATTTATTGAATTCATTTTGTTAATTATTATGTTAGAATTATTTTGTAAATTTTTGATGATTTTTAATTTAATTACTTTATTGTCATATTAAAACTCAACAAAACTTTCTAAAATAATTCTAACATAATCATAAAAAAAAATTAATTCAATAAATGTAAATCAGTCGTTTTGACGGGTTAGTAGTTAGTTCTAGTGTTAATATTCTGACAGCAACGGCAAAATCATAACAAATAAATTTGTGTTAGAAAAATGAATGAAGCTAAGTGCTAAGAAATTCTTGCTTCTTACTTATTTAATAAATAAAAATATCAAATTATGTGTGAAATTAATCGATGGTGACGAGGATTTGCTTCGTTTGTTGGAGCGACGCGAATTTCGAAAGATACTTTTTAAGATAAAATTTGAAATGCTACTAATACATAATCATCTTTATAATGAACTTTCATAAAATTCTAGGGCTTAAAATATTGCTCCAACAAATAAAATTATAATTATAAAATTATATACATAATTATAATTATATAATTTTCGTTTCATTATTTATTTTGTAAATTTTAATTAAATAGTTTTATAAACAGGTTAC
This sequence comes from Tipula helvola, assembly GCA_963556165.1. Lineage (NCBI taxonomy): Eukaryota > Metazoa > Arthropoda > Insecta > Diptera > Tipulidae > Tipula > Tipula helvola. Next base: position 87,908,045 of record OY744483.1, on the reverse strand, counting down.
CAAGGTTATCAAAATGTAAACGATGAAAAGTTTGACAGAATTTTAGTTTTCATTTTTTATTTTTTTGTAAGAAAGAGATAGCAACATACTTATTTTAATAAGTTACCTCGCCAACATACTTATTTAAGATGGCGGCAAATAAGTATGTCTACTAAAATTATTGAACATTCAATTGGAAAACCCCAAGTTAATGAGATTTGATCGCACATAGCGGACTTTACGTAATATAGGGATTCGCCGTTCATATTTGAGATATTATGATGTATGTATGTATAATGTAAGAGTATGTAGATTATTTTTGTATTTTTTTTTTTAATTTTGGTTAATAACGTAAATTCCCTTATGTGATTTTCCAGCTGCAACAAATTTGACAGATAAAAAAAACCCGGACGAAAACGGGGCGACAGCAGCTGTCATTCGTCGCCCGTTAAAATTTTTCGGGGCGATTACTAACACAATTACATTTCAAACGTCATTTAAATAAAAATTAAATATAATTAAATAAATTAACACGAAAAATATCTTTCATTGCAAAATTAACGTAGAATTGTCAAAATAATTTGACAATTAATATGTATACACATGCAAAAAACAAAAAATTACGGAAACCGCATTTTGTGCTGTTCCAGTTGAAACCTCAAAAAACTAACCCGGTTTCGCCCCGGTTTTTTTATTTCGTGTAACTGGAAAACCACATTAATCTTTAATAAAATTTAATTCCCGTAACAGCATTTTGATAATTTATTCGGCTCGGTCTTAAATGGTTTTCGGGCGAAGTTCTGGAATATGGCCAACTAGGATAGAACATGACTATTCCTTAATCGATTATGATGAAATTCAAGATTTGCGATGGAAAGATGATTCTAAAATGATACTGCTAATTCCGAAACTCAGTTTGTAGGCGAACTTGAACATTATTTCGAAGGTAATCTCAATCGTTAAGCAATTAAAATAGATGTTTACGCCGCTTGAAAGAAACTTCAATAGCTGCATGACTTACAGCAACTTCACCAGAAAACAACTTAAAAGCCATAATGACATATTCCTCACAACCTCATCCAAAAATAATTTTTTTGTCACATTTCCTTCTATTAGTTGGAAACGTCAAAATTCATCATAATCGGTTAAAAATAGCTAAGGTATATCCTAATTGCCCATATACCAGAATTTAATCTTAAAATCATTTAAGAATGGAGTTTCTAACCTATTTGTCGAATTTCCTCCAAACCGGTTAAGAAATAGGAAAGTTCCATCATACTTGGCCATATTTAAGAACTTTATGCAAAAATCATTTTAGAATCATATTTCCAATACAAATGTCGAATTTCATCATAATCGGTTGAGAAATGGGCAAGTTCCATCGTACTATAATTTAGAACTACATCCAAAAAACATTTTAGAATCCCATTTCCAACACACATGTTGAATGTCATCAAAATTGGATAAGAAATTCCGAGGTTCCATCCTTTTTGGCCATATTCCAGAACTTTATCTACAAACCGTTTTAGGGGCCCATTTCCATCGCGCATGTCAAATTTTATTAAAATCGGTTAAAAACTAGCCAAATTCCATCCTACTTGGCCATATTTCAGAACTTCACCTAAAAACTTTTTTTAGAATCCCATTTCTATGGAATACAAATCATGTTTATCAATATCGATTAAGAAATGCCAACGTTTCATTCTGATTGGCCAAAAAACGTTTTGGAGCCCCATTTCCATTGCACTTGTTTTTTTATCTCGATGTTTCAGAGTTTACATCACTATAAAAATATTTTAAAGTTAAAAATCAAAAATGTACATAAAGTTAAAGATACAAACTAATACAATCATTAAACATTTATAAACATGCATAGAACGTATCCTGTTTGCGTGTGCCTACCATTTACATTTAAAACATATTTAAAACTAACTCATTCTCATAGAATATGAATAAAAGCAGAAAAATAAAATGTCTCTTTTGAGAGCTTAAGTTCCCCGTCCGTATATCCCCGAAACGAAATATGTACTCCCATATTCCCAATATAAAAAGCATGTGAAAAAATATTCCCATAGGAATATAAGCACCAAAAATTTGAACCGATTTCACCCGATTCAATCATTTTGATGCTTATTACTGGTACAAATACTACACGAACACAAATAAAATAAATGACAACACACAGTAACAATATTTAATACTTTTCATGATGTACGTATACAAAACTCCCTGTGAGTAAATTCCCATGTACACAACAAAATCGCACTACAGATTTGTCCGTTGAGCTCGTCAAGAAAATGACAACTTGACGGAGTTAAAAACCGAGTTAAAAATATGTAAAAACATATGCCGTCGTACTTTGGTAAAAGTTATTTCTATCCGGATAGGAATGAAATTTTGCCCAAAGTAAGAGCAATTCTTCTTCAGAATGATTTTTTTTTTACTTTCAACAGTTGGTACCAAGCTCTAAAATATAATTATTATTTAGAATTTTAATAAACATTAAATAGTGATAACAAATTATTTAATAAAGTATAATTAATTCCAAACGATAATTAACAAAATTTAAAATTCTGATTTATCGAAAAATTGATAATTGTTATTTAATACCAACTCATAAAACTAAATATATTTAATACATTTACTCTAGTGGTAAAGACTGCGACTAGGTGAAGAAGAGAATTTTTCTATACCTTCTTCTCAGCGGAATGAAACTCTTCATTCCGGAATGAAAATACACGGCATTGTTGTTGTAAAATTGCCAAAGTAAGACTACAATAATTAAAAATATGTAAAATATGTCTAAAACGAGAATGAGCAAAAGAAAAAACAATGTTGGTATGCCTGAAATTTTGTGTCCAGCGAGATAACATATTTTTAAATCGGTTTTTAGTCTCAAAATTTTTGGAGGAAAAAGGTCTATAGACCAAAAATTTTAACATTAAATTCATCGAAGCCGTAGCGAATCCGTAGGTGAGCCGTTATGTAAAAAACTAAGAATTATCGCTGTAGGTCAAATAAATAAGAATTATCGTTTATGGAAATAACATGAAATCAATATAAAAACGTTTCTCAAGTTAAATTTACCGTAATAAATTACTTTCATTGCCTAAAACACAGAAAACAAAATATCAACAAGATGCTTGCGGAACGCCTTCGGCTGTAAATTTACATCATTTGACGTTTGAGGAAAAAGGTCAATTGTTCGAGTATAGGAGAAATTTTTATTTCGAGTGTCTGTTGTACCATATATTATAGAGTATATATATACGCCATTACATGGACTAAACGATTTTTTTCCCTCCCGTATTTTTGACATGATGAAGTTAGCCACACAACAATTAACTATATAGCTTCGCCATTTTGTACACTGTCATGTTTCAAACCACTATAAAACCTTCCGTATTTTCAAATGAAGGTCACAAAAATTAGTCCAAATTTTTCCATAGTAAAAGTAGGTTATGGCGTATACTCTATAATATATGGTTGTACCTTAGTGTGCATTCACAGTATTGTTTTCGCCCTGCGTTTCGATGTTGATTTGGGCTTATCGTGATACAACAACAAAAACTATTTTTTTTTTATTTTTGAATACTGATCGTTTTTTTCCTATGTATTTTTGGTTAACACATAAAGATTTTGTGTAAATATAATAAAATAAAAATTAAAACATGCATTAATATATTCCACAATCAGTTTGAGAATAATTTTACTAAAAAAAACAAATAAAAATAAAAATTTAAAATTATAAATATCGATGTGTCGATAAATTTGAATTAATTTTGTTTACGAAAACAACCAAAAATTACTATGGTTGACATATTTTACTTGGATCGAAGCTGTCTTCACCGCTAAAGACACTAGATTTATGGTAGAAAACTTGAATTTTTTCCATCCAAACGATAATTTTTTTACATGGAATTGGAGCTTTTCTTTGCTAATACTCGTGAAGAAAAACAACAACAAAAACTAAAATCTGAAAACAACATCGAAACGCAGCTCGAAAACAATACCATATATTATAGAGTATATACGCCATAACCTACTTTTACTATGGAAAAATTTGGACTAATTTTTGTGACCTTCATTTGAAAATACGGGAGGTTTTACAGTGGTTTGAAACATGACAGTGTACAAAATGGCGAAGCTACATAGTTAATTTTTGTGTGGCTAACTTCATCATGTCAAAAATACGGGAGGAAAAAAAAATCGTTTAGTCCACGTAATGACGTATATACATATATACTCTATAATATATGACAATACTGCGTGAATGCACACTTATACGGTGCGTCGTTGTCCTGGGACAAAATCTCAAATGTCAAACATTTACATAGAAATTCCTATGTAACACAAGTGTAAATAAATTGTTATTTATGAATGATATTTCTTGTATAAACACCAAAAACGGTTATTATTTTTATATTTTTAATTCGTTACACATTTTGAATTATATTAACGTAGCGCCCTCATTTGAATTTATCTTATATTTATTTTATAATATTGTAATGCCATCTGTAGAAAGAACCGAACATCATGGATGTGCCCATGTAACACATTTCTACTTAAGTGAAAAGAAGGCAAAAGAGAAATTAGTCCTGACATCACCGAGTAACAGTGAACAATAAAAAGAAATGTTATATTTAAGAATTAATGTAGTTTTAATTTATTCAACGAACACGATAAGCAAATAATTGTCTTACAACTCAGAAGTGGGATAAAAGATCTACAGTTTTATTAATAATAAATTAGCTTCGAAAATAAAATAAAATAGACCACGAGAATATTGAATCGGAAAATCAAAAAAATGATTACGTCGCAGCATCATCAAAATGGCGTCATGTTAACACCACCACGTGGAAGTTCGTCATCGGCGTCATCAGGATATGAAATAGCAAATGAGAATATTGTACGAAATGATCATCAACCTCAACAGGTTTTTCATCATGGTTCGCCGAATATTCATACGACTTTTGTCGATGGTCATAGTACACAACCGGATCTCTATTACGCAAATACGCGAGAGAACGCGTTGAAACAGAGTACATCTTATTATAATCAATTGTCAAATCCAATGGAAACACAGCCGACATATTTCCAACCATCGTATATGCCGCAGAATAGTAATATTTATCCAGTGCCGCGTGAACCTACATACAATGAGCCACCACAACAAACTCAGTCGAATTATTATCAACAATCAGCCATGTTACCACCGCCGCCACAGCCGTTAAATCGGTTCGAGTTTGAAATGGATTTATTGAGACGGGAAAACGATATTTTACGCCGCGAGCGAGACATAATGCATATTAATAATCAGATTGGACCGAAGAAAAGTACGTATAATTTTAGTCCCCGTGATGTGAGTGCTATGATTACCGATTTTGACCCTGAAATAAGTACAATTTCAATAGTACAGTGGATCGAGCAGATCGAAAATATTAGAGGTATATACAATTTGGATGAATTGTTAGTTTTTTACGCTGTAGTTACCAGGTTAAAGGGAATCGCTTTGACTTGGTATGAGTCTATGTCGATGTCTGTAAGGGATTGGGGAGGTTTGCGTACTGGTTTGGTGTCGGAGTTTGGCCGTCGCCGTACTGCAGCCGATATTCATTTAATGTTATGCTCATGTAAAAAGAAACCCAACGAAACATTTATGGAGTATATTTATCGGATTAAAAGTATCGGAAGTCAAGGTAATTTAGATGAGGGTGACATAATCAAATATACAATTGCTGGTCTTAACGAACCAGATCTTGTAAAATCGTTAGCGGCACAGCAGTTTGATAATATATTACAGTTAGCAAATCAGGTTAAGGTTTATGAGAGTATAATGAAACAAAAACATTTTCATCCCGCCGACAATAATCTCCGTAAAGAGAGTAATCGTGATAGTTTAGAGAAACCCAAATGTTTCAAATGTCACAAAATTGGGCATTTATCTCATCAATGTATCGAAAAGGTTTTAGTTTGTTCGTATTGTAGAAAGGAAGGCCACTACGAAGTTCAGTGTAGAAAAAAAAGATTTGACACAAATACGGCTGATAAAACTGGTAATCCAGTAAAAAGTGTCAAGCGAGTAGAAGTAATCGACGAATATCATAAAATGATTGTGGTAAATGGAATAGTAGTCAAAGGTTTTATAGATTTAGGAAGTGATTGTGTCACTGTTCGAGAAAGTACCGCTAGTAAGTTAAAGTTACATATTGTTCCCCATAAACAAATTTTGAGAGGTTTTGGCGAGGGATTAGCTGTTACAACGGGTAAAAGTTTGTCACAAATTCAGATTGATAATATCAGTATAGATGTAGAGCTTTTGATTGTTCCAAATGAAATGCAAAAAGATGAAATTATGGTAGGTCGTAGTGCTTTAGACAAGCCAGATATAGTCATCGAGAAATCTTACAAAAAATTGGTCATCCGAAGAGTTAGTAACGACGCATTGAATTCAATCGAGGGAAATAAGGTTAGCACTATTAATCCGATTAATAATAAAGAGAAAGAGGTTGGTTTAGTTGACATTCAGGAGAATATTCTTAAGCTAGAAAACGACATCACTGAAATTAAGGATGAATTGAAAGATGATCATTCAACACCGGCGGAGATACGGAAACAGGATTCTGACGAATCAGAAAAGATAAATGAGTTTAATGTAAATAGTGTAGAGACTGATAGAGTTATCGAAAATAGTATCAGCGAATATTTATCCAAAGTTGATAGGGACAAGCTGCGAGGCATTTTGAATGAATATCGAGACTGTTTCGCCGTGAATATGTCAGAATTAGGAATGACAGATCGCGCAGAAATAAAAATTGTTCTGAATGATTCTACACCAGTGTGTTACCGACCCTATCGTTTGTCTGTTTCCCAGCGTGAGAATGTATCGAAATGTATCGATGAGATGTTGGCTTTGGGCATAATTCGAAATTCTGCGTCCTCATATTCGAGTCCAATCGTGGTTGTGAAGAAGAAAACCGGCGAAGATCGAATGTGCATTGATTATCGGCGTCTAAATGCCAAAACCGTGAAGGATCGTTTTCCAATGCCTCAAATCGACGATTTGCTGCAAAGATTAGCAGGAAAAAAATATTTCACCGTTGTGGATTTGGCCTCCGGTTACTACCAAATTAAAGTCAACGAAGAGTCAAAACATTTAACCGCATTTGTGACACCAGACGGGCAGTACGAGTTTAACCGGATGCCATTTGGGTTGGCCAACGCACCTGCAGTGTGCCAGCGTTTGATGAATTCTATCGCTCAAGAGATGGATAACGAGATTGTTGTTTACATGGACGACACAATTTTACCCAGCGTCGATATAGAAAGTGGGTTGAAACTACTCGAGAAATTTTTATTAAAACTTCGCCAGTATGGCCTAACTTTGAAACTGACCAAATGTAAATTTCTACAAGAAAATGTGACATTCCTTGGTCATGATATCTCACAGCAGGGAATAAAAGCAGGGGAAGATAAGATTACCGCTGTGAAGAATTTTCCCGCACCGAAAAACGTCCATGAAGTTCGAAGTTTTATAGGACTTGCCAGCTACTTTAGAAAATTTGTGCCGCATTTTTCAACAATAGCTGAACCACTGACACGTCTCACCAGAGTAGACACCAAATATCAATGGTTAGATGAACAAATTCACGCATTTGAGACCATTAAGTCAAAACTTTGTGAACGTAACGTTCTGACATTATATGACTCGAAGAGGCAACATCAGATTCACACCGACGCTAGTATGATTGGGGTGGCTGGTATGCTCTTGCAACTAGAGGAAGACAACTGTTTACATCCCGTGGCGTATTTTAGCCGTCAAACATCGAATCTAGAAAGAAAATATCACAGTTTTGAGCTGGAAACCTTAGCGGTTGTGGAAACGATTGATCGATTTCGACCATATCTTCTAGGTAAACACTTTACAGTAGTTACAGACTGCAATGCTCTCAAGACCGCATCTACCAAAAAAGATATCAACTCTCGTATTGGTCGATGGTGGTTACGCCTTCAAGATTATGATTTTAATATCATCCATAGAAGTGGTAACCAAATGGGTCATGTAGATGCCATGAGTAGAAGCCCGGTTCTGCCGCCGTCAGATATTGTACCGGCATCTCTCGACGTTTTGTATGTAAATTTCATAGAGGATGATTGGCTTGTCGCTTTACAGAAGAATGATAGCGAAATTATTCAAATAATTAGCGATTTAAATGACGAAAAATCGAAACAACTACGACATGATTACAAAGTGCTGAATGGGAAGTTATATCGAAAAACGAATAATAATGATTTACTATTTGTTGTACCAAAAGGAGTTCGTCGAAGAATTTTAGCTGAATGTCATGATCAAAGAGGGCATTTCAGTATTGATAAAACTATAAGTGCCATTCAAAAATACTACTGGTTTCCACGAATGCGCCAAGTAGTTAAAAAGTATATCACGTCGTGTATGGAGTGTCTCTACCACAAAGAGAAGGGTGGAATGAAAGGAATTGAACTACATCCAATTGACAAAGTGCCAGTACCCTGTCACACCTGGCATCTTGACCACGTAGGTCCATTTATTAAAAGTGTACGGAAAAATAGTCACATTTTGGTTATCATCGATGCTTTCACCAAATATGTATATATCAAAGCTGTAAAAGATACTTCAACACAGTATGTCATCAAAGCAATGAATGAATTAAGTCTTCATTTTGGGACACCAACTCGTGTTATCTCTGACAGAGGTTCAGCATTCACGTCGAATTCCTTCAACAAGTACTGTGTCGAAAATAATATTAATCGCATACTCAACGCCACGGCAACACCGCGAGCCAATGGCCAAGTGGAGCGTTCCAACAGAACAATATTGAGTGCAATACGAACAATGGTTGAGAATGTAGGAACAACGCATTGGGAAAGCTGCCTTCGACCAATTCAATGGTCAATAAATAGCTCACCCAACTCTACAACTAAAGTCTCACCGCAAGAACTATTGTTTGGTTTTAGTCCACGACCTATTTTTGGGGAAAAACTTGCATTGGAGTTGCATCAAACAACGCATGAAAATGATAAAACGGAGATAAATTTGCCAGAGTTACGTCAAGAGGTGTCTCTTCGTATTAAGAAGAACCAGGAACAACAAAAGATTAGGTTTGATCAGAAACACAAACCACCGGAGGAATTCCAGGAAGGAGACTTAGTGGTCGTATTCCGAGAGCCAGTTTCGACTGGTGAAAGTAAGAAACTTCAACGACGTTTTCGAGGTCCATACACCGTCGAGAAAATATTACAGGGAGATCGATACCTTCTAATAGATAAAAATCCGGAGCCTGGGAAAAGAAGATTTAGCGGGGTTTTTGCATCAGACAGCATGAAAAAAGTCGTTAGTCCCGACGATAGCGATATTGAGGAATCCTCCTCAGAAGAGGATTGAGGCAATCCTCGGTCAGGTTGGCCGAATATAAACACCAAAAACGGTTATTATTTTTATATTTTTAATTCGTTACACATTTTGAATTATATTAACGTAGCGCCCTCATTTGAATTTATCTTATATTTATTTTATAATATTGTAATGCCATCTGTAGAAAGAACCGAACATCATGGATGTGCCCATGTAACACATTTCTACTTAAGTGAAAAGAAGGCAAAAGAGAAATTAGTCCTGACATCACCGAGTAACAGTGAACAATAAAAAGAAATGTTATATTTAAGAATTAATGTAGTTTTAATTTATTCAACGAACACGATAAGCAAATAATTGTCTTACACTTGATTTATTGGAATTTTGTAACAGGTTTTTATTTAAAAAGTGTTAATGAATACATATTAACTTTAATTGGAAAATATTTTTCTATTTTATTTAAAATAAATTTAGAATTGTATTTCTAAGTAAAACATGTCAAGATACGAATATTGTTGTTTTATAAAGATAATTTATTAGTTTTTGTGATGAGACGTTTGTATCTGTATTGTTACAAATTAGTCATATTAATATTTTGTAGTCTTACTTTGGCAATTTTACAACAACAATGCCGTGTATTTTCATTCCGGAATGAAGAGTTTCATTCCGCTGAGAAGTAGGAATAGCAAAATTCTCTTCTTCTCATAGTTGTAGTATTTACCACTAGAGTACATATATTACATAATATTTACTTTTATGAGTTGGTATTAAATAACAATTATCAATTTTTTAATAAATCAGAATTTTAAATTTTGTTAATTATCATTTAGAATTATTATACTTTATTCAATAATTTGTCATCACTATTTTATATTTGTTAAAATTCTAAATAATAAACTATATTTTAGAGCTTGGTACCAACTGTTAAAAGTAAAACCAAAAAATTATTCTGAAGAAGAATTGTTCTTACTTTGAGCAAAATTTCATTCCTATCCGGATAGGAATAACTTTTACCAAAGTAAGACCGCATTTATTTAATTTTTTTAATACTAAATCCCAGACACACCATCTATATGCGAACTCTCTTACTACTTGAAAAATCTTCCTATAATTTTTTTTTTATGTATGCGAAATGTGTATGCAAAATGCAACGTGGAGTAGAGTTTTTTTACGAGACACTAGTGATGCCAGACGTAGGGAAAATTCCCTACTTGTAGGGACATTTTGTCGAAAAACGGCCGTAGGGAAAAAAGGGCAGATTTTTCAAAACTGGCGTAAATGTAGGGATTTTTACACTTAGGCTGTTTTCCAATCACCGACTTATTGACTTATTCGAACTTATTCAAATAAGTCTGCTGAAAAGGTGACTTATTCTTTAGTAATTTTTACTATAGAAAACTTATTTATTTTTGGTGTCATGGAAACATTCTGTCTAATTATAGTGTATTTTCAAAAATTTTCAAAATAAGTCGATAAAAGCAATTGGAATGACTTCATTGACTTATTCAAGATGGCGTCAAATAAGTCAATAAGTTTGAAATAAGTCGGTAATTGGAAAAGGGCCTTAGTACGTTTATACACAGAGTCGAGTCAACTTAGAGTTATCCTCATACTAGTTATTATTATGTTTTTTTAGGTTCGATTGATACCGGGTTTCCATCGTCATAGTATAATAGCATAATAGTATTTTACTATTATACTATCACGATGGAAACTCGAAGTTGATAGTATAATATGATAGTTTATTATAATATTTCATTAAAGTAGCTATCAAAAATATAATAGGTAGCAAATTGTAATTTTAACAGTGCAAACATGGCAGTGTATATAGGTTTGTTTGAATTCTTATTCAAATTAATTTTTTTTAGACTGAGGTCGAAGATTTCTTCTAGTAATTATAAATATGAATAAAATATATAGGTTTTAATCATTTTTCGCTATTAAAATAATGAATTGCATCCAAGTTAAAACAAAAAAACTTAAAACGCATTGAACTTCACACCAAATGATGGAAACCCGATAGGGAATGATAGTATAATATTGATATACTAGTTTGCTATTATACTATTGACGATGGAAACCCGGTATGAATTAAATAGTGTAGAAATAATCATTTTCGATCCTTACTGGCTTTACACCGTAGATAGTATAATAGCAAAATAGTATAATACTATTTTGCTATCCGGTATAAAACCGATGTTTTGATATGTAGTATAATAGCAAAAATAAAATATAATATTTTGATTTGATAGCTATCAAATTTTAATACCTATTATATTTTATTTTATTTTATTGTAGAAGGAAAATTTTGAGAGTGGATTATCGATAAATTAGTCTAGAAACGTTTTTGTATCATATATTTTGAAATTATTCTTTTTCATTATTTTGTTATAATTTTCTGTTTTTTATAAATATTTTATGCGGTGTAAAACCGACTACGGTAGATAGTAACATAGTATTATACTACATATTTTGCTATTATACTATCTACGGTGTAAAGCCAGTATATGTATGTTTCATGAAAAAGTATTCAAAATCTATAATAATTAATAAGGGGAAAGACAACCTAGGTTGAACCCTAAGTATAAACGTACTAACTAAATCGATTTTCATGCAATTTTTATGTAAAATAATATGTGTACAGTGTACTTTAATACAAATTAAACAAATATTGCGCAAAGTTGTAAAATTAGCTAATGTAATTAAATCAATTTCCATTCAAAGTGCTTATTGGTATTTCCCTATTAGTATTTCTGTTTTTGTCTGCCTAAGGTTTTGACATGTCAAATTTTTTCAACCGCGTTTTTGCTTTTGTTAATTTGTGCTGTATTGACGATTGTAAAAGTAAAGAAAGCGCCTCTCGAGAACAATAGTTAAAATGATGCACCTGATAAATTGACATTTGTCACAAATGCGACGAAAGAAAATTTAGTAATGCAGTAATTAAAAATTGTTTTTACAGTCCAAAATTGGAATCATTTACAATTATTAGCAATCTGATAAGTAAAAATTGTGTTTACAGATCAAAATTGGAATTGTTTACAACAATTTCGAACGTCAAATTATCAGGTAGCTCAGTTTTAAAATGTTCCACTAGGTGGAATCCGTGATGCTCCATTCGTCAATAGTGCTATTGATTTGTGATAATAGTGGTTTTCCAATCGACCACCGCAAGTTCATGTCTTTGCTAAATTAACTGCTCGCAAGTGTTCTACATAATTTTTCATGAGCAGCTACAAGCAGTTACGTCAACATTCTCCGCTAGGTGATATTTAATAATAATTTGCAACTATAAAGCTAAAATTTATTTTTTAAATATCTATTTTAATATTCTATTACCATACATTTAAAAAATTAAACCACAATCGTATTATTTTTTTGTATTATGCGAATTAAAAATTTAGAGGTTATGTTTTGCTCATGTCATAAATTTTTTGTGTACTTCCAATCGACATTTAGCCGAGACATATTTTTCACACCTATAAGTACCCAAGTATCACTACTTCAAATAAATGATTCATTTTTATGGAACTGAGTACAAGTTTGAGTTCCATTATATTATAAGATTTCCTATGAAAAGTGAAACAAAAATATTAAACCGATGGAACTTGATATATCCCAAGTATCACTACTTCAATTTTTTTTTGTGTTTGATGGAACTATTTTTGGAACTAAGTGATACATTTTTCTTCCATTTTTTTGCAATTCTTCTTCTTCCGCTGGCGCTACATCCCATGAAGGGATTTGGCCGCCTCAACGATGCTCCTCCAAATAATCCGATCCGCCACAAGAGAACGCCAGACACGGTGACCGAGTGTGTACATGTCCCTCTCAACGTCGTCCATCCATCGGGTAGGTGGTCTCCCACGAGGTCCTACTTTCGCTGGTGCCGACTCCAAGGCCTGTTTAGTGGTCCGATTTTGTGAACGTAGTACGTGCCCAAGCCATCTCAGCCTTGACGATTTTATGAATCCTATGATGTCGACTTTATCGAGATCATTTCTGATCTCGTGATTCATTCGCATTCTGTACGTGGCTCCCTCTTTAATGGGACCGAGAATTCTTCTTATCATCTTACGCTCAGTTACAGCGATTTTCTGGATGTTTTGCGCTGTTAGTGTCCAAGACTCGCAACCAAAGGTGACAACTGGTCTTATCAGCGCCTTGTAGATGTCCAATTTTATTTTGCGCGATATATGAGGAGACTTGAAAATTTTGATATTGGCGTAAAATGCTCGGTAGCCTGCTGCGATCCTCGATGAAATGTCCACAGAAACGGAGTTTTGCTCAGTGATCAGTGATCCTAGGTATTTAAACTCATTCACCTTTTCATATTGAGTATCTCCTGAAATGAAGTCCCCACGAGTCTGCCTTCTCGCGGTCACCATGTATTTGGTCTTCGCTTCATTGATCTGAAGGCCTATTTGTTGGGCTGTTAATTCCAACGGGAGGAGGACCTCTTTCAGAGAGATGATGTTGCGACCCAGAATGCAAATATCGTCAGCGTATGCTAATAGCTGGGTTGATTTATAATACAGGCAGCTACGCTGGGCTATATTAAGCTGACGAATGACATACTCTTATGATAGATTGAATAGAGTTGGAGCTATTGGGTCTCCTTGCCGCACTCCAGATGTTATCTCGAAGGCATCCGAAATTTTGCCTTCTATTAGCACCTTACATATTGAGCCATCCATTAAGAGCTGGCACATTGAAACCAATTTTGACGGTATGCCCAGATAGGACAATACGTTCCATAACGTGTTCCTCTTAATGCTGTCATACGCCTGTTGAAAATCTATGAATAGACTGTGTACAGGGATGTCCTTTTCATAGCATTTCTCCAGCAAAATCCTCAGCGTGAAAGTTTGATCGGTCGTTGATCTATTTGGCCGAAAACCACATTGATAATCACCCAAGATCCTCTCGCTATAAGTTGATAACTTTGCTGCGACTACGTTAGCCAAAACCTTGTAGCCCGTGTTCAGCAAAGCTATACCGCGATAGTTGTTGCAGTTTAATCGATCTCCCTTTTTATGAAGTGGACATATTAGAGCCGTCTTCCACTCTACTGGGATTTCTTCTCTAGACCAAATTGTTGATATTAGCTCAAACATGCGGCAGAACAGATAATCACCGCCATATTTGAACATTTCGTTGCAGATACCATCCTCACCAGGTGTCTTGTAATTTTTCATCTGCGATATCACGTTCCGTACTTCATCATATGATGGAGGAGGTGGTGGTGTCATCTCGACGTTAATATCGCGTTGAAGCAAGAGAGGTTGTCGCTCGGAAGGTGGTGCCTGTTTATTTAAAAGCGAGGAGAAGTAATTTCGCCACACTTCGAGGACGGTTTTGGTGTCCATTTCCAACTCGCCTGATTTGTTGCGAATAGCGCTGCTACGTGGATGAAAGTCCGTAGCTAATTCTCTTATGCAACGATATCTATCTCTCAGGCTAGAATTTTGGATGTTGCGTGCCTGTTGTTCATGCCATTCCCGTTTCTTCCGTCTACATAGCCGATTAGCGATTTTTTTGCAATAATTCCTATGAAATGTGAGACAAAAACACTAAACTGAAGGTACTGGATTTTTAATGGTGTATGCGTGTTTAGGTCAGAATTATATGGATGTGTGAGTGCATAAATGTCAAAATATAAAAATGTGGGAATCGTTGTACATATAATACAAATTAAATGGGGCAATACAGTTTTTCGAAATAAAAGTTTTACGATATATTTGTATTCACTTATTTATTGGTATACATTACCAAAAGTTTTTAAAAATAATTACATTTTCAAAAATAATAAAATGCTGTGAGTTCATCTCATTATTTCGTCTTACACTGCTGCCTCCATTGGCATCTATTATTAGCTGAAAATAAACCCGGTTTTAAATGAGCCGTATTTTATTATAATTTAAAAACAATTTTGAAATATGTACTTGCTTTGAATAAACGGTTATGAGTTTATCTCCTCTTGTCCTGTACCAGTGCCTTCATCTAAATATTCTTCTGCTTGCTGGCCGCATTGAGCTAGAAATAAACCCGATATTAAATGGGTGACCGAGGAAGACAATAAAACTCGTCCAAATGTATCAAAATAATTAAAATCGTTTTATTGGTCTGAAAATCGTTAACAGAAAATAAATAAAAAAATATACAAGCCGAATAGGAAATACCCGTAAAACTATTACATACCTTAAAAATCGTTGATATTTCAAATATGTATAATATTATATAGGTACTAGATAATTGTGCACTAGTAAAAAATTTAAAGTTCAAAATAAAATTAACACTTTTCACAAAAATTTGAGTGGCTTCGCATAAGAGAACAAAAAAAAATAAATTAAAAACAAAATGTTGAAGATGGAGATAAACTGTGTATGCACACACACTACGGGATTACTATACGTATATATATATATATATATATATATATATATTAGTTATATATTATTATTAATAATATATATATATATATATATATATAAAACTATGTAAAGCTCAAAACATGCTACAAAAACAACAAACTACTTCCATAACTTCCATGGAATAATTTGAAAACAGAAGCAAATACTGGAACTGTCAATCGAGGACCTTTTTGTAATACCCAAGTATAACAAAAATTGAACTCATTCATAAGTTCCAAGTTTTTTTCCATTTATCAAAATTATCGATGGAACTTAAGTAACCCACATATATCAAGTTTCATCGGTTTAGTATTTTTGTTTCACTGTTCATAGGAAATCTTATAATATAATGGAACTCAAACTTGTACTAAGTTCCATAAAAATGAATCATTTATTTGAAGTAGTGATACTTGGGTACTTGGGATATGTGGGTTACCTAAGTTCCATCGAAAATTTTGATAAATGGAAAAAAACTTGGAACTTATGAATGAGTTCAATGAGGGACTTTCCCAAAATCGAGTTTAGTTCATTTGTCCCCACGCTTGGGCAGCGCTGATTACATTTTTTTTTTCTTTACATGCAAAAATAAGTAAAATCATGTTTACAAATACAAGTTTCTTGTCTAAATTAGTGTATGTCCCCGTACTTTTTTTTTATGATAAATAAAGATTAGTATGTTGCGATTAATAATAAATATCAAATTTTAAAATTAATTTAGTCGAAATTAATAATTTAATGAAAAATTCAAACACATGTTTGACCATACTACATGCGAAATATTTTAGGCGCCAGTCAGCAAGCGTTGGAATTTGATTGACGATTGTAAAAGTAAAGAAAGCGCCTCTCGAGGACAATAGTTATAATGATGCACCTGATAAAATGACATTTGTCACAAATGCGACGAAAGAAAATTTAATTAAAAATTGTTTTTATAGTCCAAAATTGGAATTATTTACAATTATTAGCAATCCGGTAAGTATAAATTGTGTTTACAGATCAAAAATGGACTTATTTCCAACAATTTCGAACGTCAAATTATCAGGTAGCTCAGTTTAAAAATGTTTCACTAGGTGGAATCCGTGATGCTTCAATCGTCAATTTGGGAAAATCCCTAATTTTTGTTATACTTGGGTCTGTAGGGAAAGTTAGGGAATTTTTTAAAACTGTGTAGGGAAATATACAATTTTCAGCTGGCATCACCACTTTTGAGTCACAGTCACAGTCGACGTTAGTGAATTACAGAGAAATGTTGTCTGTTGTGTTTTTACTTTGATTTTTTCATTCATTAAAAACCTGCAATAAAACTATAATATGACGTGAAATTACTAATCGAACAAGTGTAAATTGTGATAGATAAAATAATTAGTGTTTCGTGATTTATTATTATAAAAAAGAAAATGTATTTTAAATAACAGTTAGCTATTTAGAATTTTTCTTGTTTAGTTTGCTTTTTTTATTTTTGAGTGATTCACTTGTTTTTTGTTTCTTTTCTTCTCTACTCGAAATGCAAATGGTTGACCAAAGTGTTTATAATACAAATGAATCGAATTTTATTGCATTTAATGAAAATTCAATAATCGAATTGTTTTACAAAAATACAACATTATAAGGATATATACACAAGAACGGATAAAAAATAAATATTTTGGCACAAGAAAGGTATGAAATTTTCTCTAAATTTTGGATCCCTTCGTCATTTTTATTTTCTTTGTGTTGTGTGTTTTATATTTTTGTGTCTCTTCATCTTACCTTTGTGTAAGGGGAAGTGTGTCGGAAAAAATAAAAAATACCCAAGTTGTAATTTAATTAAGTTATGTAATTGAACTCATTTAAATAATTGTTTGTGATATTGTTATAACGAAACAGTTATGACATTAAATAAAATAATACGTATGTGCGTTTTTATCGAAATTATATATATTAAATCGGTATTGTTATGTATTTTAGGTATTGTGGGAGACCTTTGAATTCCTCACATACGGTTGCATCCGGCGCATAAAATACAACAACAAAATTCTATTTACATAGTAGAGTCTGAGGAAAAGAGATTGTAGTTGATATTGAAACACAAATGGTATTTCAACAATCAAAAATTAGGCCAATCACTAAACGAATATACCTACTTTCATTAAACTATAGTTACCTCGAAGCTATAAAATCGACTCATTCAACAAAGAAATAAAACAAAATTGCTAAGAAATTTCTTAGAAATTTTATGCGGATGAAATCAATTAATCAGTTAGACTTTTACAGTTAAAAAATTATATGAATATAATGGAACCCAAATAATAATGCAATAAGTTTGGTGAATGGACGGAGATTAAGGACGGACGTGAACGATTTGATGACTTCCGATCGTTCTGTAAAAAATTTAATAGTGTTTTTTTTTTATTAAATACAATATAAAAATAATCAAAATTAGTGAATTTAGTGCCAGTGTATTAGGAAAAAAATAAATTAAGACATGATTGCGTCGGCGGTGGCATGCAGGTGAGATCGGACCGATCTCAAAAGGTACTGTTTTTTTTATTATTGAAAAAAAAAACGAAAAACTACAATTTACCATCTTTATTAACGACAACGTTAAATTCAAATAAA
The DNA here is from genome assembly GCA_963556165.1 of Tipula helvola. Classification (NCBI taxonomy): domain Eukaryota; kingdom Metazoa; phylum Arthropoda; class Insecta; order Diptera; family Tipulidae; genus Tipula; species Tipula helvola. Next base: position 87,889,664 of record OY744483.1, on the reverse strand, counting down.
TTTTTTTTTCTTTGTTTCTCCTTGTGACATTAATTTTCTTTATATATTTTGTACCTAATTCATTTCAAGTTTATCTAATCTGACCTTGAAGCCGGTCTCATGAAATTAAAAATGTGAGATCTCATGTCAGTAATACCAATTTTTTTTTTATTTTACGAATTTTACTTTTTGTGTTTTGCTAATTTTTGGCATTTTTTAAAAATTATTTTTTGATGCTTACATTTATACGTAGTATAAACATCGATAGCATCCCAAGAAAAGTTTTAAAAATTAACAAAACACAAAAAGTAAAATGCGTAAAAAAAAAAAAATTGGTATTACTGACGTGAGATCTCACATTTTTAATTTCATGAGACCGCCTTGACTGTCAGACGTTTTTTTTTCGTTTTTATATATTTGTTTTATTAAATAACGTTTTTTGCATCTTCCGTTTGGTACACGTACGGTACGGTACGTACACAAATTATTAGCTTGACGATTTATCTGTAATTAAACGGAGACTTGTGGAGACCGCGGTAAAATTTATCTTATACGGTAGACAGACACAAAGTTAATCGCGATTTTCATTTATACCGATTGTCAAAAATCGCGTTGTGAAAATGAAATAATGCAGCTTTTTGTGAAGATTAGGTAATGACAGTCATCTGTCATTACACGATTTACACCTAAACCGGATTATTTTGTTTCCTCAACGCGATTTTTGACAAAAATGACAACTGAAAATCGCGATTAACTCTGTGTCTGTCTACGGTATTAGCTCGAGCAGCATACTGAGCTTTAATATAAAAATTTTAATGAAAACATTAATGAATCACATAAAAATTTGTAAATTTAATTGAATGACAATGCTTACCAGACGATACCCATTTGGCTTTTTATATTCTGGCCAATTATTAAAAATTTCTTTTAGAGACGTTAGCTTTGTTTGAATCACATTGCCTCTATGTCCGCTGCAAGCTTGCCACAAGCTGTTTAGTTCTTCGGCTGATAAATTGTCATATTTGATGCTTTTGACACATGCTTCTGCATCAACCTCTACATCTGAAATATGTATATTTAAATTAAGATTATAATTTTATAGTTTTACAACATTCAGATTATACAATGATATTTACCAAATTTGTTGTTATTTGTGACATCTTCTACTAAAAAACTTATTTTGTTTTTAAGCAAATTAGTTTGCCTTTTTAAATTGCCATATTTAATATAAATTTTTCGGCATTGGCCAATTCGATAAAATTCCAATTTCTCGCAAGGAAACTGACGTATGATTTGTTCCTCTAAACGTCCACACTCTGCAAGACTTAAATGTACTCGTTTTCCTCATAATGCTGTGCTATTATATTAACAATCATTCGTCTGTGCACTTCTTTTAATTTTTTGTTTTTTTCAAAATAATCTAGGATAATTTTTCCTTTATTCTTACAAGCGAGAATTTCCAAAACGGAATAAGTTGGTGTGCTTGGTACGGTTGAGGTGTTTTCAATCGAAATAATTTGAATTGAGTCACTGCTGATGCTAGCTGAATTATTTTCTATGGAATTTACGATTGTCTTTTCAAATGATTCAACATCTTTGGCGTATAATGGCAAACCAATGCTTGACCGCCATGTTGCTAAGTTGTATTCAAATTTTATGATTTCCCCCATTTTGCTAGTTTTGAGGACTTCTTTTATATGATGCACTTTCATTATTTTTAATATGTCAATAGTGATTTGCTCTTCTGTAAATTTGATAAATTAAGTTACAATCACGTATAGTGCTTTTAATTTCTTATTATTCTTACCTTTTAAAATATCCAATAAATGTGTTTGACTCCAATAATCCAACAGCGATTTTAATGCATAGTCTTCCAGTGATGTTTCTTTATTTCCAGGATCCGTAAAATTTGTTATGGTAAATAAGTATGATGACGGATCATAGCTCGTAAAATCATCTTCGTTTATTGAAACATTGCTAGACATTGTGTTGCAAGTATTTATACTGTGGAAGTACTACTAAGTATTACTACCAAAGATCATAGTATCTTAGAGATGAGTCATTCGGTACAAAAAATAAAAAAGACTAGAAAACCCCCCATTTCTTTATTGACGATTGGAGCATCACGGATTCCACCTAGTGGAATATTTTTAAACTGAGCTGCCTGATAATTTGACGTTCGAAATTGTTGTAAACAATTCCATTTTTGATCTGTAAACACAATTTTTGCTTACCGGATTGCTAATAATTGTAAATAATTCCAATTTTGGACTATAAAAACAATTTTTAATTACCGCAATACTAAATTTTCTTTCGTCGTATTTGTGACAAATGTCATTTTATCAGGTGCATCATTTTAACTATTGTCCTCGAGAGGCGCTTTCTTTACTTTTACAATCGTCAATAAGCGGTACATTTGCATATCATGTAGTAGATTAGAAACCGGCACATTAAAGGTTAAATATTTACAAGTAATTTAAATGCAAAATATTTACGTATATATCAAAGGAACCCTATATATTGCATCGGGGGGACCCTATTTTTACCTGATATTTTAGTACTGAAATAATTATCTTTAATATGTGATTATCTTTGGTATTACTAACAAAACATTTTGAATTCGCGAGACAAATAAATTAAAATTTGAACAAATCTGTAAGTATGATCAATCTACATAAACTTATCAGATTAAGTTAGTTCCTTATTTATTTAATTTTCAGAGGGCTTCAGGTTTTAGATTTTGCTTTTGTTTAACGAAAAATTTCGTATTGATTGACAATTTGAATTAAATACTTTTAGGGAGTTCTGAGGATACAATTAATACCGACTTACAACCGTAGATAGTATAATAGCAAAATAGTATATGTACTCAAAATAGTATATTGTTATTGGGTGTGTGAATTAATTCTTAGACTCGACATTTAGATGTCGCTACATGAGATTGCGTATAGTTTGACAAGCAGTTACAATTGCATTTTGTAGCTGTCACAATTGGCAATCTAATTCAGAGCAGAAAGTGTTATTTTTCATATTACGTCATTTTTTTGTAATCGATTTAAAATGGATTGTGATAAGTTGTTTTTTCGAGGGGCTCTTCTTTTCTTTTTTGATTCCAAGAAAACTACCGCTGAAGCTCACCGATTGCTTTCTGATACTTATGGTAATCAAGCTCCATCGAGAGCAAGCTGTTTCAATTGGTTTCATCAATTCCAAAGTGGTGATTTTGACTTGACAGACAAAGAACGGCCAGGTCAGCCAAAAAAATTTGAAGATGTCGAATTACAAACATTATTGGATGAAAATGCATGTCAAACGCAAAAAGAACTTGCAATGCAGTTGACCGATCAACCATTTCTCATCGTTTGCACGCAATGGGAAAGATTCGAAAGCTAGGAAGATGGGTCCCACATCAACTGTCCGAAAATCAATTGAGAGCACGAATTGAAGCATGGAAAAAAATCTTGCTGAGTACAAAAAACATAGTTTTTTGCATCGAATTGTTACTGGCGATGAAAAGTGGGTCTATTACGACAACCCCAAACGTAAAGCAGCTTACTTCGATCCAGGCCAAGCAGGATCATCGCAGCCAAAACGAGATATTCATTGCGATAAGGTTATGCTGAGTATTTGGTGGGACCAGAAAGGTGTGGTGTATTATGAGCTATTAAATCCAAATGAAACGGTTACAGGTGATCGCTAGCGACGCCAACTGGACAACTTGGCACGTGCATTAGACGAAAAACGGCCAGCAATAGCGAACAAAAGCTATAAAATTTTGTTTCATGATGACAATGCCAGACCACATCGTGCAAAAACCGCTCAAAACAAGGTAGAGCAACTCGGTTGGGATCGGCTTGAACAACCTGCGTATTCTCCAGACCTTGCATCTTCCGACTATCATTTGTTTTGATCAATGCAAATAGGCCTGGCTGACGTACGCTTCCGAAACGCCGGAGAAGTGCGAAATTGGATCGATGGCTGGATAGCTGGGAAAGTTGAAGGCTTCTTCAAACGAGGAATCCACAAACTTCCCAGGAGATGGCAGGAAGTCATTGCTAACGATGGCGAATATATTGGATAAAATATATTGTATCGTTATCTTTTAATAAACATTTCTTTTTTATAAAAAAAGTCTAACAATTAATTCACACACCCAATAAAAAATAGGAGTAGTATATAAAGGAGGAATATTTATGGCAGTGTATCGTCGATAAATTAATCTAGGAACATTTCAAATTTGTTTTAAATTTTCGTTTTTTTTTTGTGAATATTTATTTGGTGTAACATCGATTATGTTTAGAGTAAAGTAGTATTATATGTACATATTGCACTATTTTGCTATTATACCTATCTAGTGTGTATAATCAGAATTAATGTTAAACTAAAGATTTTTACGTCAGTGCATTAAAGCATTCTTTTAACCTTATCATCCCCTTTCGCGGATTTTATTATTCACCCTTATTATGGTTGTCGCCTCGATTAACAATCGACACGACTTTGCCTTGTCGTCTCGATTTTAATTTGGCATTGCGTAAGGACGTCGAAACGACTCAGAAGTGTTGCCACATTAATATAAAAATCAACCGAGTTTTTGTGAATTTTTTTGTTATCTTAGCAATCGTGAATTATATTTTTAGAAAACTTCTGTCAAACTTCTGTTTACGTTTTTTATTTACATTTTAATAAAAATAAAAATCGACAAAATTTGATTGGTTTTAGTTATTTAATTATAAATATCGTGTAATTGTGTTAAATTACATGATTGGTTTTTAATTTTTTCATCCTGAAAGTGATTAAAAATTTAAAATATTTCATGTTTCAAAACAGTGAAAATGGCGAAAAAAAATTGCCGTATACCCGATAAAAATGTTTACTGTAAATTTTGAAAATAAAATAAATTTGTAATATTTAATAATAAATTAATAATTATTTTACTTAAAAATTAGTGTAAATTGCGTTTTTATTAGATTATTTATTAAATATGGCCCACAGAATGTCTTGTCGTGAACTAAAATGTCATCGACAGAAAAATGGCGTTTTAACGACAAACGTCGTTTGATATCGACATTCATAATACCAATTTTTGCCGTCGATAGGATATCGACACGACCACGACAATCATAATTGGGGTCATTGTTTAGAATATGTAATATGCAATAAATATTATAATCATCAGTGATTCTAGCCACATAGTAATTTTTTTGGAATATTACTCCATTATATTCAATTTTATTGAAGATTTGTAATAACTCTGCTGATTAATACTAATCTTATTATATATTACAGTTTACTATTCTTTTCCTCTTGGCTTTTGATTTTAAAATGTTCGGAACTACTTTTGAAATTCTTAATTTGATTTGCAAATTTCAGTTGGTATTTTTTTGCAACAGTGTAACAAACATTTCTGCACAAACTTATATTATGAGAATATATTTTGATTTGCTTGTGTTTTGCTACAAACTTTAAACACCAGAATTTGCGAAGTGGACACGTTGCTTAAGAATTGTTGTGTAATGCGTCAGAATATGAAATTTTGGCCTTAGCGTATCTTCAAAAAGTTTAATACATTGATTGTGGTGAAATTTAATCTTTTCTCTTAATGATGTAATTAAATAATCCGTAACTTTAAAAGATAAAATTAAATCTATTATGTCTATTAACGCTACAAGTACATAGTTCCCAAACATCATCATTGAGTGGCACCAAATCACCTACCATACATGATAAACGTAAGCATCTCATGTGCAGACATTTTAAAATGTTTTTTTTAAATGGCTTAATTTGACTTCAGTCGAGTAATTTCCAATTTCCGTTGGACCATATTCAAAATTTTGTTTTCTTAGGTTAAGCGTCTTTAATGTGAAATAACCCATTTTTTGTATAAAATAATCCAACATGTGGGATAGATCCCGTTAATTGAGCATTGTCAAGTAGAACGTCATTATAATAATTTTCAGCATTCCTCATCATATCTGTTTGCTCTTTACACAAATTTTTCGGTACGTTTTTGGTTACCTTCCAAATACGGCAATATGAATTGCTTGAAATCGATTTATTGAAACTTAGAAGTGTATTTAATGCTAGATTATCGCCTAGAAAGAGCCCTAATATCGAATGGACTTGTTGAAATGATCCTTTTTCATACCATCTTGTTCTAATGCTTTTAGTTCGTCGATTAAGGGTTTTCAACATTTATTATTACCAAATTTTTTTAGATCTTGAGATTTTATCACACATGCTAAATATACACTGTCTAAACTAGAGGTTTTGTCAGAAAGGCATGGAAAGTTGTAATAGAAATTACAAATCGGAATGGGTTGAAGAATGTGACCCGAGTGGATTGTTAATTTCAAGGTCGTCAGCAAATAAAAAATAAGGAATAACTATATTACTGGGGTACATATTGCATTTATTTTTTCAAACAGGACCTTAGATGAAATTAGAAAATTCATCCTGATTATTTTGTAAATTATTTATGTTGTTTAGAGTATCTGTTAAAACGTTTTGCTGTTCAAAAAGTAATCGAAATTGCGCTTGAATAAATAAAAGTGAAGCTTTTACTACTTTTTCACCATATTGGGATTCTCTCCGTCGATAAACTGTTTCTGTTTCGTTACTAATTACTTAATCATTTATGTCATCCATATAACCTGATAACTTTAAGTTTTTACAAAGAGCAAAATCAGAACCACAATCTCTAAATGGGTTTCTACATTTACTTATTAAGCTGACAAGTTTATTAAAAATAATTTTTGAATTGACTTCAAGTGATTGTTTGGCAAAATTCTGAATAATATCAAGTAATGGATTTATAATCAATGCTAATAAACTATCCTGTATTGTGCATATGTCTTTTCTATTAAAATTGTTGTTTGAATGTAAAGCAACGGAAAACTCTAAACCAAGTTGTAGTAATTTTTGGATTTGTTTGTCTAAGTCAAAGTGATTTGTAGTTTCAGGAGGTTTTGGATTAAAAGTCATATTCTCCTGAGAACTTTCTGAGCGTGAAGTATGATTTTCTCTTCTCGTAGAAGGTTGTTCATTTTTCTAAAAGTAATGCCTCTATATAAATTATCATACTATCAGATTTTGATTCAATAGAGCTACAGGCCTTTGGTTTTTAGTAGCGCATACATTTTTATATTCATATTTGACAGTATGAAAATAGCCTGTGATATTGGATTGTTCTCGTTCTTGCTTTCGATGTTGGTTTCAGATTGATAGTTTTTGTTGTTGTTTTTCTTCACGATATTAGCAAAAAAATGATCCAGTTACATATAAAAAACTTATCACTCATGTGGGAAGTGTTTACCAATATTATTTAGTGGCATTAAGGCCCTTTCCGAAAGATATACTTATTGACTTATTTGCCGTCAACTTAAATAAGTACGTAAAATCATCCGAATTGAGGTCACATTCACATAGGTACTTATTTTATATTTTAACAGCAATGCATTTTATTTTTAATTATTAAACAATTTTCAATTAAATTTTTTATAAAACTTAATTACTGCATATCACAATGTATATGCAATGAAATTAACAAAATTTTCGTTCTCATTTCAGAATTTTTTATTATAAGGGATAGAAGCATACTTATTTTAAGTTACCTCGCCAACATACTTATTTAAATAATTATAATTATTTATTTTTAGTCGTTATGGTCTTTTTATATTATCTCTATTTTTTTCTTTAACTTATTATAGACCACCTTAAAAAAATTAATTTCTCATCTCAATCCAAACTTATTTTTATTTTTTGGCCAAATTTTCGATCTTTTAGATCATCTTCTCCGGGCCTTTTTTTTTTTACACTAAAACCTTTTTTAGAAAAACATATATTACATATACTATACAACAATTAAAAATTATTAATACATACATTATTTATCGTGCAAAAAAATAAAAATAAAAATAAATATTAAACACAAAGATATTTTTTATATCAAAAAAATTTTTTTCTGTGTATGATGACGGAATCCAACAGCTTTGTTATTGAAAAACCGAAAAAATCTGTTTGTATTGTTTTTGTGTTTATGTACTACTTTATTTATGTGTAAAAAATTATATACAAAACTTGAAAAATCAGCTGTTCAAAAATAATTTGTAATTTGTAAACAACAAAAAAGTTTGCCTAGAAAAATTCAATGAATGGGACAATTTTTATTACGGAATTTCCAAAAGAACTTATGATGCGTAGTTTTTTATGATATTTGTGTAATTAGCTTGTAGCCTGTTACTGTCCACTTTATAATTTACGGGATTTTTTGATCTCCATATGTGACAAGCTTCTTTGAAAAGTCTTTTGTTTTTCTTTTTTTCGTAATCTAATGTCGTTGAATTATCAAAATCAAAGTCATGTTTCCTTTCATGTACATGTTTGGTTAAAGCCGATCTATATGTATTATGTGTAATATTCGGTTGTTTTTTGATATTTATAACGTCTCTTTTATGTTGGTCAAGACGTTGAGATTTTGTTTTGCTGGTCTCTCCAACATAGCATGAGTCACAATCCTTACACGGTATCCTGTAAATAAGACCATCTTTAAGTTCTGACGGTATCTTGTCTTTTAATTTCGAGTATATCTCCGATGTCTTATTTAGTATTTTATTGGCTATTTGCAAATTGTCACAGTTATGTTTTAAAATATTGCTGATTTTCTCCGTCAATTTTGGTATATATATAAGGGAACCGAACTTCTTATCATTTAGGTTTCTTGGTTTAGGTTTATTGTAGGTGTATAACGTTTTCGTTATTAATTGATTTATAAGTTTGACCGGGTAATTGTTTTTTAACAAAATGCTTTTGAATTTTGAAATATTCGTAAATTTGTACTCCTTATCAGTTAGATGAATTACTCTTTTGATGAAAGATTGGGCCACATTACGTTTCAGATGACACCCATATCACCTGAATATATCACCCATATCACACGATCACCTGAATATTCAATAGGTTTAGATTTCTGAGTAGGCTGACAATTGCTCTGTGCTAAACGTCGCAATACTTTATTACCAAAATGCCTGGGGGAGTCGAGAATTTTCCGTTTTTTATTCCACGTTTCTTCATGAGGCTCATTATCAGGGTCGTCAAGTATACCAGTTTGAACTGCACTTTCATTAGAAGATGTTTCACAAATTTTTCTAATTTCAATTAATTTTGTTAATTTCTCCGTTTTATCTTTTAAAATGCTAATAAATCTACCTAAGCGCAAAGATTGATGGTTCGTGTAATGATTCTTCACTATCGAAAACCAACTCTCAGCGTTAGAAAAATTGGCATATCTTCGAAACTAATTTTTACAATCTGCTTTTTGTGTATGATAGGTAACAGTATAGCCTATCATACGCAATTTACAGATTGTAAATATTCAATCTAGTTTTTGAGATATCTTAATTTTACTGAGCGAATGTATGCAATCAGGATATCGAAAAAACACACTGTACTACTACTATCCATGCTTTTCGGAGAGGCAGAAAAAACTTTTTGTTCGCAATCGTTTTCAAAGCTAATAATTATGATAATACAAGTTAATTAAATAAAATTCGTCGTAATTTCATTTCGTTTACATAACCCGTTTGGTAGAAATCGATGTTTTTAGTAGGATTTTGGTACATTATAGAAAAATTGGCATATCTTCGAAACTAGAACGAATTTTTACAATCTGCTTTTTGTGTATGATAGGTAATAGTATAGCCTATCATACGCAATTTACAGATTGTAAATATTCAATCTAGTTTTTGAGATATCTTAATTTTACTGAGCGAATGTATGCAATCAGGATATCGAAAAAACACACTGTACTACTATCCATGCTTTTCGGAGAGGCAGAAAAAACTTTTTGTTCGCAATCGTTTTCAAAGCTAATAATTATGATAATACAAGTTAATTAAATAAAATTCGTCGTAATTTCATTTCGTTTACATAACCCGTTTGGTAGAAATCGATGTTTTTAGTAGGATTTTGGTACATTATAGAAAAATTGGCATATCTTCGAAACTAGAACGAATTTTTACAATCTGCTTTTTGTGTATGATAGGTAACAGTATAGCCTATCATACGCAATTTACAGATTGTAAATATTCAATCTAGTTTTTGAGATATCTTAATTTTACTGAGCGAATGTATGCAATTAGCACACTGTACTAACTATCCATGCTTTTCGGAGAGGCAGAAAAACTTTTTGTTCGCTATCGTTCAAAGCTAATAATTATGATAATACAAGTTAATTAAATAAAATTCGTCGTAATTTCATTTCGTTTACATAACCTTTTGGTAAAATAGATGTTTTTTAGTAGGATTTTGGTACATTATAGAAAAATTGGCATATCTTCGAAACTAAAAGAATTTTTTACAATCTGCTTTTTGTGTATATAGGGTAACAGTATAGCCTATCATACGCAATTTACAGATTGTAAACAATATATATTTATTCAATCTAGTTTTTGAGATATCTTAATTTTACTGAGCGAATGTATGCAGCGAGGTATCTCAGAGTCACACTGTACTACTATCCATGCTTTTCGGAGAGGCAGAAAAAACTTTTTGTTCGCAATCGTTTTCAAAGCTAATAATTATGATAATACAAGTTAATTAAATAAAATTCGTTCGTAATTTCATTTCGTTTACATAACCCGTTTGGTAGAAATCGATGTTTTTAGTAGGATTTTGGTACATTATAGAAAAAATTGGCATATTCTTCGAAACTAGAACGAATTTTTACAATCTGCTTTTTGTGTATGATAGGTAACAGTATAGCCTATCATACGCAATTTACAGATTGTAAATATTCAAATCTAGTTTTTGAGATATCTTAATTTTACTGAGCGAATGTATGCAATCAGGATATCGAAAAAACACACTGTACTTACTATCCATGCTTTTCGGAGAGGCAGAAAAAACTTTTTGTTCGCAATCGTTTTCAAAGCTAATAATTATGATAATACAAGTTAATTAAATAAAATTCGTCGTAATTTCATTTCGTTTACATAACCCGTTTGGTAGAAATCGATGTTTTTAGTAGGATTTTGGTACATTATAGAAAAATTGGCATATCTTCGAAACTAGAACGAATTTTTACAATCTGCTTTTTGTGTATGATAGGTAACAGTATAGCCTATCATACGCAATTTACAGATTGTAAATATTCAATCTAGTTTTTGAGATATCTTAATTTTACTGAGCGAATGTATGCAATCAGGATATCGAAAAAACACACTGTACTTTCAATCCATGCTTTTCGGAGAGGCAGAAAAAACTTTTTGTTCGCAATCGTTTTCAAAGCTAATAATTATGATAATACAAGTTAAATAAATAAAATTCGTCGTAATTTCAGTTCGTTTACATAACCCGTTTGGTAGAAATCGATGTTTTAAGTAGGATTTTGGTACATTATAGAAAAATTGGCATATCTTCGAAACTAGAACGAATTTTTACAATCTGCTTTTTGTGTATGATAGGTAACAGTATAGCCTATCATACGCAATTTACAGATTGTAAATATTCAATCTAGTTTTTGAGATATCTTAATTTTACTGAGCGAATGTATGCAATCAGGATATCGAAAAAACACACTGTACTACTATCCATGCTTTTCGGAGAGGCAGAAAAAACTTTTTGTTCGCAATCGTTTTCAAAGCTAATAATTATGATAATACAAGTTAATTAAATAAAATTCGTCGTAATTTCATTTCGTTTACATAACCCGTTTGGTAGAAATCGATGTTTTTAGTAGGATTTTGGTACATTATAGAAAAATTGGCATATCTTCGAAACTAGAACGAATTTTTACAATCTGCTTTTTGTGTATGATAGGTAACAGTATAGCCTATCATACGCAATTTACAGATTGTAAATATTCAATCTAGTTTTTGAGATATCTTAATTTTTACTGAGCGAATGTATGCAATCAGGATATCGAAAAAACACACTGTACTACTATCCATGCTTTTCGGAGAGGCAGAAAAAACTTTTTGTTCGCAATCGTTTTCAAAGCTAATAATTATGATAATACAAGTTAATTAAATAAAATTCGTCGTAATTTCATTTCGTTTACATAACCCGTTTGGTAGAAATCGATGTTTTTAAGTAGGATTTTGGTACATTATAGAAAAATTGGCATATCTTCGAAACTAGAACGAATTTTTACAATCTGCTTTTTTGTGTATGATAGGTAACAGTATAGCCTATCATACGCAATTTACAGATTGTAAATATTCAATCTAGTTTTTGAGATATCTTAATTTTACTGAGCGAATGTATGCAATCAGGATATCGAAAAAACACACTGTACTACTATCCATGCTTTTCGGAGAGGCAGAAAAAACTTTTTGTTCGCAATCGTTTTCAAAGCTAATAATTATGATAATACAAGTTAATTAAATAAAATTCGTCGTAATTTCATTTCGTTTACATAACCGTTTGGTAGAAATCGATGTTTTTAGTAGGATTTTGGTACATTATAGAAAAATTGGCATATCTTCGAAACTAGAACGAATTTTTACAATCTGCTTTTTGTGTATGATAGGTAACAGTATAGCCTATCATACGCAATTTACAGATTGTAAATATTCAATCTAGTTTTTGAGATATCTTAATTTTACTGAGCGAATGTATGCAATCAGGATATCGAAAAAACACACTGTACTACTATCCATGCTTTTCGGAGAGGCAGAAAAAACTTTTTGTTCGCAATCGTTTTCAAAGCTAATAATTATGATAATACAAGTTAATTAAATAAAATTCGTCGTAATTTCATTTCGTTTACATAACCCGTTTGGTAGAAAATCGATGTTTTAGTAGGATTTTGGTACATTATAGAAAAATTGGCATATCTTCGAAACTAGAACGAATTTTTACAATCTGCTTTTTGTGTATGATAGGTAACAGTATAGCCTATCATACGCAATTTACAGATTGTAAATATTCAATCTAGTTTTTGAGATATCTTAATTTTACTGAGCGAATGTATGCAATCAGGATATCGAAAAAACACACTGTACTACTATCCATGCTTTTCGGAGAGGCAGAAAAAACTTTTTGTTCGCAATCGTTTTCAAAGCTAATAATTATGATAATACAAGTTAAATAAATAAAATTCGTCGTAATTTCAGTTCGTTTACATAACCCGTTTGGTAGAAATCGATGTTTTAGTAGGATTTTGGTACATTATAGAAAAATTGGCATATCTTCGAAACTAGAACGAATTTTTACAATCTGCTTTTTGTGTATGATAGGTAACAGTATAGCCTATCATACGCAATTTACAGATTGTAAATATTCAATCTAGTTTTTGAGATATCTTAATTTTACTGAGCGAATGTATGCAATCAGGATATCGAAAAAACACACTTTACTACTATCCATGCTTTTCGGAGAGGCAGAAAAAAACTTTTTGTTCGCAATCGTTTTCAAAGCTAATAATTATGATAATACAAGTTAATTAAATAAAATTCGTCGTAATTTCATTTCGTTTACATAACCCGTTTGGTAGAAATCGATGTTTTTAGTAGGATTTTGGTACATTATAGAAAAATTGGCATATCTTCGAAACTAGAACGAATTTTTACAATCTGCTTTTTGTGTATGATAGGTAACAGTATAGCCTATCATACGCAATTTACAGATTGTAAATATTCAATCTAGTTTTTGAGATATCTTAATTTTACTGAGCGAATGTATGCAATCAGGATATCGAAAAAACACACTGTACTACAATCCATGCTTTTTCGGAGAGGCAGAAAAAACTTTTTGTTCGCAATCGTTTTCAAAGCTAATAATTATGATAATACAAGTTAATTAAATAAAATTCGTCGTAATTTCATTTCGTTTACATAACCCGTTTGTTAGAAATCGATGTTTTTAGTAGGATTTTGGTACATTATAGAAAAATTGGCATATCTTCGAAACTAGAACGAATTTTTACAATCTGCTTTTTGTGTATGATAGGTAACAGTATAGCCTATCATACGCAATTTACAGATTGTAAATATTCAATCTAGTTTTTGAGATATCTTAATTTTACTGAGCGAATGTATGCAATCAGGATATCGAAAAACACACTGTACTACTATCCATGCTTTTCGGAGAGGCAGAAAAAACTTTTTGTTCGCAATCGTTTTCAAAGCTAATAATTATGATAATACAAGTTAATTAAATAAAATTCGTCGTAATTTCATTTCGTTTACATAACCCGTTTGGTAGAAATCGATGTTTTAAGTAGGATTTTGGTACATTATAGAAAAATTGGCATATCTTCGAAACTAGAACGAATTTTTACAATCTGCTTTTTGTGTATGATAGGTAACAGTATAGCCTATCATACGCAATTTACAGATTGTAAATATTCAATCTAGTTTTTGAGATATCTTAATTTTACTGAGCGAATGTATGCAATCAGGATATCGAAAAAACACACTGTACTACTATCCATGCTTTTCGGAGAGGCAGAAAAAACTTTTTGTTCGCAATCGTTTTCAAAGCTAATAATTATGATAATACAAGTTAATTAAATAAAATTCGTCGTAATTTCATTTCGTTTACATAACCCGTTTGGTAGAAATCGATGTTTTTAGTAGGATTTTGGTACATTATAGAAAAATTGGCATATCTTCGAAACTAGAACGAATTTTTACAATCTGCTTTTTGTGTATGATAGGTAACAGTATAGCCTATCATACGCAATTTACAGATTGTAAATATTCAATCTAGTTTTTGAGATATCTTAATTTTACTGAGCGAATGTATGCAATCAGGATATCGAAAAAACACACTGTACTACTATCCATGCTTTTCGGAGAGGCAGAAAAAACTTTTTGTTCGCAATCGTTTTCAAAGCTAATAATTATGATAATACAAGTTAATTAAATAAAATTCGTCGTAATTTCATTTCGTTTACATAACCCGTTTGGTAGAAATCGATGTTTTAAGTAGGATTTTGGTACATTATAGAAAAATTGGCATATCTTCGAAACTAGAACGAATTTTTACAATCTGCTTTTTGTGTATGATAGGTAACAGTATAGCCTATCATACGCAATTTACAGATTGTAAATATTCAATCTAGTTTTTGAGATATCTTAATTTTACTGAGCGAATGTATGCAATCAGGATATCGAAAAAACACACTGTACTTACTATCCATGCTTTTCGGAGAGGCAGAAAAAACTTTTTGTTCGCAATCGTTTTCAAAGCTAATAATTATGATAATACAAGTTAATTAAATAAAATTCGTCGTAATTTCATTTCGTTTACATAACCCGTTTGGTAGAAATCGATGTTTTTAGTAGGATTTTGGTACATTATAGAAAAATTGGCATATCTTCGAAACTAGAACGAATTTTTACAATCTGCTTTTTGTGTATGATAGGTAACAGTATAGCCTATCATACGCAATTTACAGATTGTAAATATTCAATCTAGTTTTTGAGATATCTTAATTTTACTGAGCGAATGTATGCAATCAGGATATCGAAAAAACACACTGTACTTACTATCCATGCTTTTCGGAGAGGCAGAAAAAACTTTTTGTTCGCAATCGTTTTCAAAGCTAATAATTATGATAATACAAGTTAATTAAATAAAATTCGTCGTAATTTCATTTCGTTTACATAACCCGTTTGGTAGAAATCGATGTTTTAAGTAGGATTTTGGTACATTATAGAAAAATTGGCATATCTTCGAAACTAGAACGAATTTTTACAATCTGCTTTTTGTGTATGATAGGTAACAGTATAGCCTATCATACGCAATTTACAGATTGTAAATATTCAATCTAGTTTTTGAGATATCTTAATTTTACTGAGCGAATGTATGCAATCAGGATATCGAAAAAACACACTGTACTACTATCCATGCTTTTCGGAGAGGCAGAAAAAACTTTTTGTTCGCAATCGTTTTCAAAGCTAATAATTATGATAATACAAGTTAATTAAATAAAATTCGTCGTAATTTCATTTCGTTTACATAACCCGTTTGGTAGAAATCGATGTTTTTAGTAGGATTTTGGTACATTATAGAAAAATTGGCATATCTTCGAAACTAGAACGAATTTTTACAATCTGCTTTTTGTGTATGATAGGTAACAGTATAGCCTATCATACGCAATTTACAGATTGTAAATATTCAATCTAGTTTTTGAGATATCTTAATTTTACTGAGCGAATGTATGCAATCAGGATATCGAAAAAACACACTGTACTACTATCCATGCTTTTCGGAGAGGCAGAAAAAACTTTTTGTTCGCAATCGTTTTCAAAGCTAATAATTATGATAATACAAGTTAAATAAATAAAATTCGTCGTAATTTCAGTTCGTTTACATAACCCGTTTGGTAGAAATCGATGTTTTAAGTAGGATTTTGGTACATTATAGAAAAATTGGCATATCTTCGAAACTAGAACGAATTTTTACAATCTGCTTTTTGTGTATGATAGGTAACAGTATAGCCTATCATACGCAATTTACAGATTGTAAATATTCAATCTAGTTTTTGAGAGATCTTAATTTTACTGAGCGAATGTATGCAATCAGGATATCGAAAAAACACACTGTACTACTATCCATGCTTTTCGGAGAGGCAGAAAAAACTTTTTGTTCGCAATCGTTTTCAAAGCTAATAATTATGATAATACAAGTTAATTAAATAAAATTCGTCGTAATTTCATTTCGTTTACATAACCCGTTTGGTAGAAATCGATGTTTTTAGTAGGATTTTGGTACATTATAGAAAAATTGGCATATCTTCGAAACTAGAACGAATTTTTACAATCTGCTTTTTGTGTATGATAGGTAACAGTATAGCCTATCATACGCAATTTACAGATTGTAAATATTCAATCTAGTTTTTGAGATATCTTAATTTTACTGAGCGAATGTATGCAATCAGGATATCGAAAAAACACACTTTACTACTATCCATGCTTTTCGGAGAGGCAGAAAAAACTTTTTGTTCGCAATCGTTTTCAAAGCTAATAATTATGATAATACAAGTTAATTAAATAAAATTCGTCGTAATTTCATTTCGTTTACATAACCCGTTTGGTAGAAATCGATGTTTTTAGTAGGATTTTGGTACATTATAGAAAAATTGGCATATCTTCGAAACTAGAACGAATTTTTACAATCTGCTTTTTGTGTATGATAGGTAACAGTATAGCCTATCATACGCAATTTACAGATTGTAAATATTCAATCTAGTTTTTGAGATATCTTAATTTTACTGAGCGAATGTATGCAATCAGGATATCGAAAAAACACACTGTACTACTATCCATGCTTTTCGGAGAGGCAGAAAAAACTTTTGTTCGCAATCGTTTTCAAAGCTAATAATTATGATAATACAAGTTAAATAAATAAAATTCGTCGTAATTTCAGTTCGTTTACATAACCCGTTTTGGTAGAAATCGATGTTTTAAGTAGGATTTTGGTACATTATAGAAAAATTGGCATATCTTCGAAACTAGAACGAATTTTTACAATCTGCTTTTTGTGTATGATAGGTAACAGTATAGCCTATCATACGCAATTTACAGATTGTAAATATTCAATCTAGTTTTTGAGATATCTTAATTTTACTGAGCGAATGTATGCAATCAGGATATCGAAAAAACACACTGTACTACAATCCATGCTTTTCGGAGAGGCAGAAAAAACTTTTTGTTCGCAATCGTTTTCAAAGCTAATAATTATGATAATACAAGTTAATTAAATAAAATTCGTCGTAATTTCATTTCGTTTACATAACCCGTTTGTTAGAAATCGATGTTTTTAGTAGGATTTTGGTACATTATAGAAAAATTGGCATATCTTCGAAACTAGAACGAATTTTTACAATCTGCTTTTTGTGTATGATAGGTAACAGTATAGCCTATCATACGCAATTTACAGATTGTAAATATTCAATCTAGTTTTTGAGATATCTTAATTTTACTGAGCGAATGTATGCAATCAGGATATCGAAAAAACACACTGTACTACTATCCATGCTTTTCGGAGAGGCAGAAAAAACTTTTTGTTCGCAATCGTTTTCAAAGCTAATAATTATGATAATACAAGTTAATTAAATAAAATTCGTCGTAATTTCATTTCGTTTACATAACCCGTTTGGTAGAAATCGATGTTTTAAGTAGGATTTTGGTACATTATAGAAAAATTGGCATATCTTCGAAACTAGAACGAATTTTTACAATCTGCTTTTTGTGTATGATAGGTAACAGTATAGCCTATCATACGCAATTTACAGATTGTAAATATTCAATCTAGTTTTTGAGATATCTTAATTTTACTGAGCGAATGTATGCAATCAGGATATCGAAAAAACACACTGTACTACTATCCATGCTTTTCGGAGAGGCAGAAAAAACTTTTTGTTCGCAATCGTTTTCAAAGCTAATAATTATGATAATACAAGTTAATTAAATAAAATTCGTCGTAATTTCATTTCGTTTACATAACCCGTTTGGTAGAAATCGATGTTTTTAGTAGGATTTTGGTACATTATAGAAAAATTGGCATATCTTCGAAACTAGAACGAATTTTTACAATCTGCTTTTTGTGTATGATAGGTAACAGTATAGCCTATCATACGCAATTTACAGATTGTAAATATTCAATCTAGTTTTTGAGATATCTTAATTTTACTGAGCGAATGTATGCAATCAGGATATCGAAAAAACACACTGTACTACTATCCATGCTTTTCGGAGAGGCAGAAAAAACTTTTTGTTCGCAATCGTTTTCAAAGCTAATAATTATGATAATACAAGTTAATTAAATAAAATTCGTCGTAATTTCATTTCGTTTACATAACCCGTTTGGTAGAAATCGATGTTTTAAGTAGGATTTTGGTACATTATAGAAAAATTGGCATATCTTCGAAACTAGAACGAATTTTTACAATCTGCTTTTTGTGTATGATAGGTAACAGTATAGCCTATCATACGCAATTTACAGATTGTAAATATTCAATCTAGTTTTTGAGATATCTTAATTTTACTGAGCGAATGTATGCAATCAGGATATCGAAAAAACACACTGTACTACTATCCATGCTTTTCGGAGAGGCAGAAAAAACTTTTTGTTCGCAATCGTTTTCAAAGCTAATAATTATGATAATACAAGTTAATTAAATAAAATTCGTCGTAATTTCATTTCGTTTACATAACCCGTTTGGTAGAAATCGATGTTTTTAGTAGGATTTTGGTACATTATAGAAAAATTGGCATATCTTCGAAACTAGAACGAATTTTTACAATCTGCTTTTTGTGTATGATAGGTAACAGTATAGCCTATCATACGCAATTTACAGATTGTAAATATTCAATCTAGTTTTTGAGATATCTTAATTTTACTGAGCGAATGTATGCAATCAGGATATCGAAAAAACACACTGTACTACTATCCATGCTTTTCGGAGAGGCAGAAAAAACTTTTTGTTCGCAATCGTTTTCAAAGCTAATAATTATGATAATACAAGTTAATTAAATAAAATTCGTCGTAATTTCATTTCGTTTACATAACCCGTTTGGTAGAAATCGATGTTTTAGTAGGATTTTGGTACATTATAGAAAAATTGGCATATCTTCGAAACTAGAACGAATTTTTACAATCTGCTTTTTGTGTATGATAGGTAACAGTATAGCCTATCATACGCAATTTACAGATTGTAAATATTCAATCTAGTTTTTGAGATATCTTAATTTTACTGAGCGAATGTATGCAATCAGGATATCGAAAAAACACACTGTACTACTATCCATGCTTTTCGGAGAGGCAGAAAAAACTTTTTGTTCGCAATCGTTTTCAAAGCTAATAATTATGATAATACAAGTTAAATAAATAAAATTCGTCGTAATTTCAGTTCGTTTACATAACCCGTTTTGGTAGAAATCGATGTTTTAAGTAGGATTTTGGTACATTATAGAAAAATTGGCATATCTTCGAAACTAGAACGAATTTTTACAATCTGCTTTTTGTGTATGATAGGTAACAGTATAGCCTATCATACGCAATTTACAGATTGTAAATATTCAATCTAGTTTTTGAGAGATCTTAATTTTACTGAGCGAATGTATGCAATCAGGATATCGAAAAAACACACTGTACTACTATCCATGCTTTTCGGAGAGGCAGAAAAAACTTTTTGTTCGCAATCGTTTTCAAAGCTAATAATTATGATAATACAAGTTAATTAAATAAAATTCGTCGTAATTTCATTTCGTTTACATAACCCGTTTGGTAGAAATCGATGTTTTTAGTAGGATTTTGGTACATTATAGAAAAATTGGCATATCTTCGAAACTAGAACGAATTTTTACAATCTGCTTTTTGTGTATGATAGGTAACAGTATAGCCTATCATACGCAATTTACAGATTGTAAATATTCAATCTAGTTTTTGAGATATCTTAATTTTACTGAGCGAATGTATGCAATCAGGATATCGAAAAAACACACTGTACTACTATCCATGCTTTTCGGAGAGGCAGAAAAAACTTTTTGTTCGCAATCGTTTTCAAAGCTAATAATTATGATAATACAAGTTAAATAAATAAAATTCGTCGTAATTTCATTTCGTTTACATAACCCGTTTGGTAGAAATCGATGTTTTTAGTAGGATTTTGGTACATTATAGAAAAATTGGCATATCTTCGAAACTAGAACGAATTTTTACAATCTGCTTTTTGTGTATGATAGGTAACAGTATAGCCTATCATACGCAATTTACAGATTGTAAATATTCAATCTAGTTTTTGAGATATCTTAATTTTACTGAGCGAATGTATGCAATCAGGATATCGAAAAAACACACTGTACTACTATCCATGCTTTTCGGAGAGGCAGAAAAAACTTTTTGTTCGCAATCGTTTTCAAAGCTAATAATTATGATAATACAAGTTAATTAAATAAAATTCGTCGTAATTTCATTTTCGTTTACATAACCCGTTTGTAGAAATCGATGTTTTTAGTAGGATTTTGGTACATTATAGAAAAATTGGCATATCTTCGAAACTAGAACGAATTTTTACAATCTGCTTTTTGTGTATGATAGGTAACAGTATAGCCTATCATACGCAATTTACAGATTGTAAATATTCAATCTAGTTTTTGAGATATCTTAATTTTACTGAGCGAATGTATGCAATCAGGATATCGAAAAAACACACTGTACTACTATCCATGCTTTTCGGAGAGGCAGAAAAAACTTTTTGTTCGCAATCGTTTTCAAAGCTAATAATTATGATAATACAATTTCATTGGCATATCTTCGAAACTAGAACGAATTTTTACAATCTGCTTTTTGTGTATGATAGGTAACAGTATAGCCTATCATACGCAATTTACAGATTGTAAATATTCAATCTAGTTTTTGAGATATCTTAATTTTACTGAGCGAATGTATGCAATCAGGATATCGAAAAAACACACTGTACTACTATCCATGCTTTTCGGAGAGGCAGAAAAAACTTTTTGTTCGCAATCGTTTTCAAAGCTAATAATTATGATAATACAAGTTAAATAAATAAAATTCGTCGTAATTTCAGTTCGTTTACATAACCCGTTTGGTAGAAATCGATGTTTTAAGTAGGATTTTGGTACATTATAGAAAAATTGGCATATCTTCGAAACTAGAACGAATTTTTACAATCTGCTTTTTGTGTATGATAGGTAACAGTATAGCCTATCATACGCAATTTACAGATTGTAAATATTCAATCTAGTTTTTGAGATATCTTAATTTTACTGAGCGAATGTATGCAATCAGGATATCGAAAAAACACACTGTACTACTATCCATGCTTTTCGGAGAGGCAGAAAAAACTTTTTGTTCGCAATCGTTTTCAAAGCTAATAATTATGATAATACAAGTTAATTAAATAAAATTCGTCGTAATTTCATTTCGTTTACATAACCCGTTTGGTAGAAATCGATGTTTTTAGTAGGATTTTGGTACATTATAGAAAAATTGGCATATCTTCGAAACTAGAACGAATTTTTACAATCTGCTTTTTGTGTATGATAGGTAACAGTATAGCCTATCATACGCAATTTACAGATTGTAAATATTCAATCTAGTTTTTGAGATATCTTAATTTTACTGAGCGAATGTATGCAATCAGGATATCGAAAAAACACACTGTACTTACTATCCATGCTTTTCGGAGAGGCAGAAAAAACTTTTTGTTCGCAATCGTTTTCAAAGCTAATAATTATGATAATACAAGTTAATTAAATAAAATTCGTCGTAATTTCATTTCGTTTACATAACCCGTTTGGTAGAAATCGATGTTTTTAGTAGGATTTTGGTACATTATAGAAAAATTGGCATATCTTCGAAACTAGAACGAATTTTTACAATCTGCTTTTTGTGTATGATAGGTAACAGTATAGCCTATCATACGCAATTTACAGATTGTAAATATTCAATCTAGTTTTTGAGATATCTTAATTTTACTGAGCGAATGTATGCAATCAGGATATCGAAAAAACACACTGTACTTTTCAATCCATGCTTTTCGGAGAGGCAGAAAAAACTTTTTGTTCGCAATCGTTTTCAAAGCTAATAATTATGATAATACAAGTTAAATAAATAAAATTCGTCGTAATTTCAGTTCGTTTACATAACCCGTTTGGTAGAAATCGATGTTTTTAGTAGGATTTTGGTACATTATAGAAAAATTGGCATATCTTCGAAACTAGAACGAATTTTTACAATCTGCTTTTTGTGTATGATAGGTAACAGTATAGCCTATCATACGCAATTTACAGATTGTAAATATTCAATCTAGTTTTTGAGATATCTTAATTTTACTGAGCGAATGTATGCAATCAGGATATCGAAAAAACACACTGTACTACTATCCATGCTTTTCGGAGAGGCAGAAAAAACTTTTTGTTCGCAATCGTTTTCAAAGCTAATAATTATGATAATACAAGTTAATTAAATAAAATTCGTCGTAATTTCATTTCGTTTACATAACCCGTTTGGTAGAAATCGATGTTTTTAGTAGGATTTTGGTACATTATAGAAAAATTGGCATATCTTCGAAACTAGAACGAATTTTTACAATCTGCTTTTTGTGTATGATAGGTAACAGTATAGCCTATCATACGCAATTTACAGATTGTAAATATTCAATCTAGTTTTTGAGATATCTTAATTTTACTGAGCGAATGTATGCAATCAGGATATCGAAAAAACACACTGTACTACTATCCATGCTTTTCGGAGAGGCAGAAAAAACTTTTTGTTCGCAATCGTTTTCAAAGCTAATAATTATGATAATACAATTTCATTGGCATATCTTCGAAACTAGAACGAATTTTTACAATCTGCTTTTTGTGTATGATAGGTAACAGTATAGCCTATCATACGCAATTTACAGATTGTAAATATTCAATCTAGTTTTTGAGATATCTTAATTTTACTGAGCGAATGTATGCAATCAGGATATCGAAAAAACACACTGTACTACTATCCATGCTTTTCGGAGAGGCAGAAAAAACTTTTTGTTCGCAATCGTTTTCAAAGCTAATAATTATGATAATACAAGTTAAATAAATAAAATTCGTCGTAATTTCAGTTCGTTTACATAACCCGTTTGGTAGAAATCGATGTTTTAAGTAGGATTTTGGTACATTATAGAAAAATTGGCATATCTTCGAAACTAGAACGAATTTTTACAATCTGCTTTTTGTGTATGATAGGTAACAGTATAGCCTATCATACGCAATTTACAGATTGTAAATATTCAATCTAGTTTTTGAGATATCTTAATTTTACTGAGCGAATGTATGCAATCAGGATATCGAAAAAACACACTGTACTACTATCCATGCTTTTCGGAGAGGCAGAAAAAACTTTTTGTTCGCAATCGTTTTCAAAGCTAATAATTATGATAATACAAGTTAATTAAATAAAATTCGTCGTAATTTCATTTCGTTTACATAACCCGTTTGGTAGAAATCGATGTTTTTAGTAGGATTTTGGTACATTATAGAAAAATTGGCATATCTTCGAAACTAGAACGAATTTTTACAATCTGCTTTTTGTGTATGATAGGTAACAGTATAGCCTATCATACGCAATTTACAGATTGTAAATATTCAATGTAGTTTTTGAGATATCTTAATTTTACTGAGCGAATGTATGCAATCAGGATATCGAAAAAACACACTGTACTTACTATCCATGCTTTTCGGAGAGGCAGAAAAAACTTTTTGTTCGCAATCGTTTTCAAAGCTAATAATTATGATAATACAAGTTAATTAAATAAAATTCGTCGTAATTTCATTTCGTTTACATAACCCGTTTGGTAGAAATCGATGTTTTTAGTAGGATTTTGGTACATTATAGAAAAATTGGCATATCTTCGAAACTAGAACGAATTTTTACAATCTGCTTTTTGTGTATGATAGGTAACAGTATAGCCTATCATACGCAATTTACAGATTGTAAATATTCAATCTAGTTTTTGAGATATCTTAATTTTACTGAGCGAATGTATGCAATCAGGATATCGAAAAAACACACTGTACTTTTCAATCCATGCTTTTCGGAGAGGCAGAAAAAACTTTTTGTTCGCAATCGTTTTCAAAGCTAATAATTATGATAATACAAGTTAAATAAATAAAATTCGTCGTAATTTCAGTTCGTTTACATAACCCGTTTGGTAGAAATCGATGTTTTAAGTAGGATTTTGGTACATTATAGAAAAATTGGCATATCTTCGAAACTAGAACGAATTTTTACAATCTGCTTTTTGTGTATGATAGGTAACAGTATAGCCTATCATACGCAATTTACAGATTGTAAATATTCAATCTAGTTTTTGAGATATCTTAATTTTACTGAGCGAATGTATGCAATCAGGATATCGAAAAAACACACTGTACTACTATCCATGCTTTTCGGAGAGGCAGAAAAAACTTTTTGTTCGCAATCGTTTTCAAAGCTAATAATTATGATAATACAAGTTAATTAAATAAAATTCGTCGTAATTTCATTTCGTTTACATAACCCGTTTGGTAGAAATCGATGTTTTTAGTAGGATTTTGGTACATTATAGAAAAATTGGCATATCTTCGAAACTAGAACGAATTTTTACAATCTGCTTTTTGTGTATGATAGGTAACAGTATAGCCTATCATACGCAATTTACAGATTGTAAATATTCAATCTAGTTTTTGAGATATCTTAATTTTACTGAGCGAATGTATGCAATCAGGATATCGAAAAAACACACTGTACTACTATCCATGCTTTTCGGAGAGGCAGAAAAAACTTTTTGTTCGCAATCGTTTTCAAAGCTAATAATTATGATAATACAAGTTAATTAAATAAAATTCGTCGTAATTTCATTTCGTTTACATAACCCGTTTGGTAGAAATCGATGTTTTAAGTAGGATTTTGGTACATTATAGAAAAATTGGCATATCTTCGAAACTAGAACGAATTTTTACAATCTGCTTTTTGTGTATGATAGGTAACAGTATAGCCTATCATACGCAATTTACAGATTGTAAATATTCAATCTAGTTTTTGAGATATCTTAATTTTACTGAGCGAATGTATGCAATCAGGATATCGAAAAAACACACTGTACTACTATCCATGCTTTTCGGAGAGGCAGAAAAAACTTTTTGTTCGCAATCGTTTTCAAAGCTAATAATTATGATAATACAAGTTAATTAAATAAAATTCGTCGTAATTTCATTTCGTTTACATAACCCGTTTGGTAGAAATCGATGTTTTTAGTAGGATTTTGGTACATTATAGAAAAATTGGCATATCTTCGAAACTAGAACGAATTTTTACAATCTGCTTTTTGTGTATGATAGGTAACAGTATAGCCTATCATACGCAATTTACAGATTGTAAATATTCAATCTAGTTTTTGAGATATCTTAATTTTACTGAGCGAATGTATGCAATCAGGATATCGAAAAAACACACTGTACTACTATCCATGCTTTTCGGAGAGGCAGAAAAAACTTTTTGTTCGCAATCGTTTTCAAAGCTAATAATTATGATAATACAAGTTAATTAAATAAAATTCGTCGTAATTTCATTTCGTTTACATAACCCGTTTGGTAGAAATCGATGTTTTTAGTAGGATTTTGGTACATTATAGAAAAATTGGCATATCTTCGAAACTAGAACGAATTTTTACAATCTGCTTTTTGTGTATGATAGGTAACAGTATAGCCTATCATACGCAATTTACAGATTGTAAATATTCAATCTAGTTTTTGAGATATCTTAATTTTACTGAGCGAATGTATGCAATCAGGATATCGAAAAAACACACTGTACTTTTCAATCCATGCTTTTCGGAGAGGCAGAAAAAACTTTTTGTTCGCAATCGTTTTCAAAGCTAATAATTATGATAATACAAGTTAAATAAATAAAATTCGTCGTAATTTCAGTTCGTTTACATAACCCGTTTGGTAGAAATCGATGTTTTAAGTAGGATTTTGGTACATTATAGAAAAATTGGCATATCTTCGAAACTAGAACGAATTTTTACAATCTGCTTTTTGTGTATGATAGGTAACAGTATAGCCTATCATACGCAATTTACAGATTGTAAATATTCAATCTAGTTTTTGAGATATCTTAATTTTACTGAGCGAATGTATGCAATCAGGATATCGAAAAAACACACTGTACTACTATCCATGCTTTTCGGAGAGGCAGAAAAAACTTTTTGTTCGCAATCGTTTTCAAAGCTAATAATTATGATAATACAAGTTAATTAAATAAAATTCGTCGTAATTTCATTTCGTTTACATAACCCGTTTGGTAGAAATCGATGTTTTTAGTAGGATTTTGGTACATTATAGAAAAATTGGCATATCTTCGAAACTAGAACGAATTTTTACAATCTGCTTTTTGTGTATGATAGGTAACAGTATAGCCTATCATACGCAATTTACAGATTGTAAATATTCAATCTAGTTTTTGAGATATCTTAATTTTACTGAGCGAATGTATGCAATCAGGATATCGAAAAAACACACTGTACTACTATCCATGCTTTTCGGAGAGGCAGAAAAAACTTTTTGTTCGCAATCGTTTTCAAAGCTAATAATTATGATAATACAAGTTAATTAAATAAAATTCGTCGTAATTTCATTTCGTTTACATAACCCGTTTGGTAGAAATCGATGTTTTTAGTAGGATTTTGGTACATTATAGAAAAATTGGCATATCTTCGAAACTAGAACGAATTTTTACAATCTGCTTTTTGTGTATGATAGGTAACAGTATAGCCTATCATACGCAATTTACAGATTGTAAATATTCAATCTAGTTTTTGAGATATCTTAATTTTACTGAGCGAATGTATGCAATCAGGATATCGAAAAAACACACTGTACTACAATCCATGCTTTTCGGAGAGGCAGAAAAAACTTTTTGTTCGCAATCGTTTTCAAAGCTAATAATTATGATAATACAAGTTAAATAAATAAAATTCGTCGTAATTTCAGTTCGTTTACATAACCCGTTTGGTAGAAATCGATGTTTTAAGTAGGATTTTGGTACATTATAGAAAAATTGGCATATCTTCGAAACTAGAACGAATTTTTACAATCTGCTTTTTGTGTATGATAGGTAACAGTATAGCCTATCATACGCAATTTACAGATTGTAAATATTCAATCTAGTTTTTGAGATATCTTAATTTTACTGAGCGAATGTATGCAATCAGGATATCGAAAAAACACACTGTACTACTATCCATGCTTTTCGGAGAGGCAGAAAAAACTTTTTGTTCGCAATCGTTTTCAAAGCTAATAATTATGATAATACAAGTTAAATAAATAAAATTCGTCGTAATTTCAGTTCGTTTACATAACCCGTTTGGTAGAAATCGATGTTTTAAGTAGGATTTTGGTACATTATAGAAAAATTGGCATATCTTCGAAACTAGAACGAATTTTTACAATCTGCTTTTTGTGTATGATAGGTAACAGTATAGCCTATCATACGCAATTTACAGATTGTAAATATTCAATCTAGTTTTTGAGATATCTTAATTTTACTGAGCGAATGTATGCAATCAGGATATCGAAAAAACACACTGTACTACAATCCATGCTTTTCGGAGAGGCAGAAAAAACTTTTTGTTCGCAATCGTTTTCAAAGCTAATAATTATGATAATACAAGTTAATTAAATAAAATTCGTCGTAATTTCATTTCGTTTACATAACCCGTTTGTTAGAAATCGATGTTTTTAGTAGGATTTTGGTACATTATAGAAAAATTGGCATATCTTCGAAACTAGAACGAATTTTTACAATCTGCTTTTTGTGTATGATAGGTAACAGTATAGCCTATCATACGCAATTTACAGATTGTAAATATTCAATCTAGTTTTTGAGATATCTTAATTTTACTGAGCGAATGTATGCAATCAGGATATCGAAAAAACACACTGTACTACTATCCATGCTTTTCGGAGAGGCAGAAAAAACTTTTTGTTCGCAATCGTTTTCAAAGCTAATAATTATGATAATACAAGTTAATTAAATAAAATTCGTCGTAATTTCATTTCGTTTACATAACCCGTTTGGTAGAAATCGATGTTTTTAGTAGGATTTTGGTACATTATAGAAAAATTGGCATATCTTCGAAACTAGAACGAATTTTTACAATCTGCTTTTTGTGTATGATAGGTAACAGTATAGCCTATCATACGCAATTTACAGATTGTAAATATTCAATCTAGTTTTTGAGATATCTTAATTTTACTGAGCGAATGTATGCAATCAGGATATCGAAAAAACACACTTTACTACTATCCATGCTTTTCGGAGAGGCAGAAAAAACTTTTTGTTCGCAATCGTTTTCAAAGCTAATAATTATGATAATACAAGTTAATTAAATAAAATTCGTCGTAATTTCATTTCGTTTACATAACCCGTTTGGTAGAAATCGATGTTTTTAGTAGGATTTTGGTACATTATAGAAAAATTGGCATATCTTCGAAACTAGAACGAATTTTTACAATCTGCTTTTTGTGTATGATAGGTAACAGTATAGCCTATCATACGCAATTTACAGATTGTAAATATTCAATCTAGTTTTTGAGATATCTTAATTTTACTGAGCGAATGTATGCAATCAGGATATCGAAAAAACACACTGTACTACTATCCATGCTTTTCGGAGAGGCAGAAAAAACTTTTTGTTCGCAATCGTTTTCAAAGCTAATAATTATGATAATACAAGTTAAATAAATAAAATTCGTCGTAATTTCAGTTCGTTTACATAACCCGTTTGGTAGAAATCGATGTTTTAAGTAGGATTTTGGTACATTATAGAAAAATTGGCATATCTTCGAAACTAGAACGAATTTTTACAATCTGCTTTTTGTGTATGATAGGTAACAGTATAGCCTATCATACGCAATTTACAGATTGTAAATATTCAATCTAGTTTTTGAGATATCTTAATTTTACTGAGCGAATGTATGCAATCAGGATATCGAAAAAACACACTGTACTACAATCCATGCTTTTCGGAGAGGCAGAAAAAACTTTTTGTTCGCAATCGTTTTCAAAGCTAATAATTATGATAATACAAGTTAATTAAATAAAATTCGTCGTAATTTCATTTCGTTTACATAACCCGTTTGTTAGAAATCGATGTTTTTAGTAGGATTTTGGTACATTATAGAAAAATTGGCATATCTTCGAAACTAGAACGAATTTTTACAATCTGCTTTTTGTGTATGATAGGTAACAGTATAGCCTATCATACGCAATTTACAGATTGTAAATATTCAATCTAGTTTTTGAGATATCTTAATTTTACTGAGCGAATGTATGCAATCAGGATATCGAAAAAACACACTGTACTACTATCCATGCTTTTCGGAGAGGCAGAAAAAACTTTTTGTTCGCAATCGTTTTCAAAGCTAATAATTATGATAATACAAGTTAATTAAATAAAATTCGTCGTAATTTCATTTCGTTTACATAACCCGTTTGGTAGAAATCGATGTTTTAAGTAGGATTTTGGTACATTATAGAAAAATTGGCATATCTTCGAAACTAGAACGAATTTTTACAATCTGCTTTTTGTGTATGATAGGTAACAGTATAGCCTATCATACGCAATTTACAGATTGTAAATATTCAATCTAGTTTTTGAGATATCTTAATTTTACTGAGCGAATGTATGCAATCAGGATATCGAAAAAACACACTGTACTACTATCCATGCTTTTCGGAGAGGCAGAAAAAACTTTTTGTTCGCAATCGTTTTCAAAGCTAATAATTATGATAATACAAGTTAATTAAATAAAATTCGTCGTAATTTCATTTCGTTTACATAACCCGTTTGGTAGAAATCGATGTTTTTAGTAGGATTTTGGTACATTATAGAAAAATTGGCATATCTTCGAAACTAGAACGAATTTTTACAATCTGCTTTTTGTGTATGATAGGTAACAGTATAGCCTATCATACGCAATTTACAGATTGTAAATATTCAATCTAGTTTTTGAGATATCTTAATTTTACTGAGCGAATGTATGCAATCAGGATATCGAAAAAACACACTGTACTACTATCCATGCTTTTCGGAGAGGCAGAAAAAACTTTTTGTTCGCAATCGTTTTCAAAGCTAATAATTATGATAATACAAGTTAATTAAATAAAATTCGTCGTAATTTCATTTCGTTTACATAACCCGTTTGGTAGAAATCGATGTTTTAAGTAGGATTTTGGTACATTATAGAAAAATTGGCATATCTTCGAAACTAGAACGAATTTTTACAATCTGCTTTTTGTGTATGATAGGTAACAGTATAGCCTATCATACGCAATTTACAGATTGTAAATATTCAATCTAGTTTTTGAGATATCTTAATTTTACTGAGCGAATGTATGCAATCAGGATATCGAAAAAACACACTGTACTACTATCCATGCTTTTCGGAGAGGCAGAAAAAACTTTTTGTTCGCAATCGTTTTCAAAGCTAATAATTATGATAATACAAGTTAATTAAATAAAATTCGTCGTAATTTCATTTCGTTTACATAACCCGTTTGGTAGAAATCGATGTTTTTAGTAGGATTTTGGTACATTATAGAAAAATTGGCATATCTTCGAAACTAGAACGAATTTTTACAATCTGCTTTTTGTGTATGATAGGTAACAGTATAGCCTATCATACGCAATTTACAGATTGTAAATATTCAATCTAGTTTTTGAGATATCTTAATTTTACTGAGCGAATGTATGCAATCAGGATATCGAAAAAACACACTGTACTACTATCCATGCTTTTCGGAGAGGCAGAAAAAACTTTTTGTTCGCAATCGTTTTCAAAGCTAATAATTATGATAATACAAGTTAATTAAATAAAATTCGTCGTAATTTCATTTCGTTTACATAACCCGTTTGGTAGAAATCGATGTTTTTAGTAGGATTTTGGTACATTATAGAAAAATTGGCATATCTTCGAAACTAGAACGAATTTTTACAATCTGCTTTTTGTGTATGATAGGTAACAGTATAGCCTATCATACGCAATTTACAGATTGTAAATATTCAATCTAGTTTTTGAGATATCTTAATTTTACTGAGCGAATGTATGCAATCAGGATATCGAAAAAACACACTGTACTACTATCCATGCTTTTCGGAGAGGCAGAAAAAACTTTTTGTTCGCAATCGTTTTCAAAGCTAATAATTATGATAATACAAGTTAATTAAATAAAATTCGTCGTAATTTCATTTCGTTTACATAACCCGTTTGGTAGAAATCGATGTTTTTAGTAGGATTTTGGTACATTATAGAAAAATTGGCATATCTTCGAAACTAGAACGAATTTTTACAATCTGCTTTTTGTGTATGATAGGTAACAGTATAGCCTATCATACGCAATTTACAGATTGTAAATATTCAATCTAGTTTTTGAGAGATCTTAATTTTACTGAGCGAATGTATGCAATCAGGATATCGAAAAAACACACTGTACTACTATCCATGCTTTTCGGAGAGGCAGAAAAAACTTTTTGTTCGCAATCGTTTTCAAAGCTAATAATTATGATAATACAAGTTAATTAAATAAAATTCGTCGTAATTTCATTTCGTTTACATAACCCGTTTGGTAGAAATCGATGTTTTAAGTAGGATTTTGGTACATTATAGAAAAATTGGCATATCTTCGAAACTAGAACGAATTTTTACAATCTGCTTTTTGTGTATGATAGGTAACAGTATAGCCTATCATACGCAATTTACAGATTGTAAATATTCAATCTAGTTTTTGAGATATCTTAATTTTACTGAGCGAATGTATGCAATCAGGATATCGAAAAAACACACTGTACTACTATCCATGCTTTTCGGAGAGGCAGAAAAAACTTTTTGTTCGCAATCGTTTTCAAAGCTAATAATTATGATAATACAAGTTAATTAAATAAAATTCGTCGTAATTTCATTTCGTTTACATAACCCGTTTGGTAGAAATCGATGTTTTTAGTAGGATTTGGTACATTATAGAAAAATTGGCATATCTTCGAAACTAGAACGAATTTTTACAATCTGCTTTTTGTGTATGATAGGTAACAGTATAGCCTATCATACGCAATTTACAGATTGTAAATATTCAATCTAGTTTTTGAGATATCTTAATTTTACTGAGCGAATGTATGCAATCAGGATATCGAAAAAACACACTGTACTACTATCCATGCTTTTCGGAGAGGCAGAAAAAACTTTTTGTTCGCAATCGTTTTCAAAGCTAATAATTATGATAATACAAGTTAATTAAATAAAATTCGTCGTAATTTCATTTCGTTTACATAACCCGTTTGGTAGAAATCGATGTTTTTAGTAGGATTTTGGTACATTATAGAAAAATTGGCATATCTTCGAAACTAGAACGAATTTTTACAATCTGCTTTTTGTGTATGATAGGTAACAGTATAGCCTATCATACGCAATTTACAGATTGTAAATATTCAATCTAGTTTTTGAGATATCTT
Source organism: Tipula helvola (assembly GCA_963556165.1). Classification (NCBI taxonomy): domain Eukaryota; kingdom Metazoa; phylum Arthropoda; class Insecta; order Diptera; family Tipulidae; genus Tipula; species Tipula helvola. Next base: position 87,856,678 of record OY744483.1, on the reverse strand, counting down.
AATTTTACTGAGCGAATGTATGCAATCAGGATATCGAAAAAACACACTGTACTACTATCCATGCTTTTCGGAGAGGCAGAAAAAACTTTTTGTTCGCAATCGTTTTCAAAGCTAATAATTATGATAATACAAGTTAATTAAATAAAATTCGTCGTAATTTCATTTCGTTTACATAACCCGTTTGGTAGAAATCGATGTTTTTAGTAGGATTTTGGTACATTATAGAAAAATTGGCATATCTTCGAAACTAGAACGAATTTTTACAATCTGCTTTTTGTGTATGATAGGTAACAGTATAGCCTATCATACGCAATTTACAGATTGTAAATATTCAATCTAGTTTTTGAGAGATCTTAATTTTACTGAGCGAATGTATGCAATCAGGATATCGAAAAAACACACTGTACTACTATCCATGCTTTTCGGAGAGGCAGAAAAACTTTTTGTTCGCAATCGTTTTCAAAGCTAATAATTATGATAATACAAGTTAATTAAATAAAATTCGTCGTAATTTCATTTCGTTTACATAACCCGTTTGGTAGAAATCGATGTTTTAGTAGGATTTTGGTACATTATAGAAAAATTGGCATATCTTCGAAACTAGAACGAATTTTTACAATCTGCTTTTTGTGTATGATAGGTAACAGTATAGCCTATCATACGCAATTTACAGATTGTAAATATTCAATCTAGTTTTTGAGATATCTTAATTTTACTGAGCGAATGTATGCAATCAGGATATCGAAAAAACACACTGTACTACTATCCATGCTTTTCGGAGAGGCAGAAAAAACTTTTTGTTCGCAATCGTTTTCAAAGCTAATAATTATGATAATACAAGTTAATTAATAAAATTCGTCGTAATTTCATTTCGTTTACATAACCCGTTTGGTAGAAATCGATGTTTTTAGTAGGATTTTGGTACATTATAGAAAAATTGGCATATCTTCGAAACTAGAACGAATTTTTACAATCTGCTTTTTGTGTATGATAGGTAACAGTATAGCCTATCATACGCAATTTACAGATTGTAAATATTCAATCTAGTTTTTGAGATATCTTAATTTTACTGAGCGAATGTATGCAATCAGGATATCGAAAAAACACACTGTACTACTATCCATGCTTTTCGGAGAGGCAGAAAAAACTTTTTGTTCGCAATCGTTTTCAAAGCTAATAATTATGATAATACAAGTTAATTAAATAAAATTCGTCGTAATTTCATTTCGTTTACATAACCCGTTTGGTAGAAATCGATGTTTTTAGTAGGATTTTGGTACATTATAGAAAAATTGGCATATCTTCGAAACTAGAACGAATTTTTACAATCTGCTTTTTGTGTATGATAGGTAACAGTATAGCCTATCATACGCAATTTACAGATTGTAAATATTCAATCTAGTTTTTGAGATATCTTAATTTTACTGAGCGAATGTATGCAATCAGGATATCGAAAAAACACACTGTACTACTATCCATGCTTTTCGGAGAGGCAGAAAAAACTTTTTGTTCGCAATCGTTTTCAAAGCTAATAATTATGATAATACAAGTTAATTAAATAAAATTCGTCGTAATTTCATTTCGTTTACATAACCCGTTTGGTAGAAATCGATGTTTTTAGTAGGATTTTGGTACATTATAGAAAAATTGGCATATCTTCGAAACTAGAACGAATTTTTACAATCTGCTTTTTGTGTATGATAGGTAACAGTATAGCCTATCATACGCAATTTACAGATTGTAAATATTCAATCTAGTTTTTGAGAGATCTTAATTTTACTGAGCGAATGTATGCAATCAGGATATCGAAAAAACACACTGTACTACTATCCATGCTTTTCGGAGAGGCAGAAAAAACTTTTTGTTCGCAATCGTTTTCAAAGCTAATAATTATGATAATACAAGTTAATTAAATAAAATTCGTCGTAATTTCAGTTCGTTTACATAACCCGTTTGGTAGAAATCGATGTTTTAAGTAGGATTTTGGTACATTATAGAAAAATTGGCATATCTTCGAAACTAGAACGAATTTTTACAATCTGCTTTTTGTGTATGATAGGTAACAGTATAGCCTATCATACGCAATTTACAGATTGTAAATATTCAATCTAGTTTTTGAGAGATCTTAATTTTACTGAGCGAATGTATGCAATCAGGATATCGAAAAAACACACTGTACTACTATCCATGCTTTTCGGAGAGGCAGAAAAAACTTTTTGTTCGCAATCGTTTTCAAAGCTAATAATTATGATAATACAAGTTAATTAAATAAAATTCGTCGTAATTTCATTTCGTTTACATAACCCGTTTGGTAGAAATCGATGTTTTTAGTAGGATTTTGGTACATTATAGAAAAATTGGCATATCTTCGAAACTAGAACGAATTTTTACAATCTGCTTTTTGTGTATGATAGGTAACAGTATAGCCTATCATACGCAATTTACAGATTGTAAATATTCAATCTAGTTTTTGAGATATCTTAATTTTACTGAGCGAATGTATGCAATCAGGATATCGAAAAAACACACTGTACTACTATCCATGCTTTTCGGAGAGGCAGAAAAAACTTTTTGTTCGCAATCGTTTTCAAAGCTAATAATTATGATAATACAAGTTAATTAAATAAAATTCGTCGTAATTTCATTTCGTTTACATAACCCGTTTGGTAGAAATCGATGTTTTTAGTAGGATTTTGGTACATTATAGAAAAATTGGCATATCTTCGAAACTAGAACGAATTTTTACAATCTGCTTTTTGTGTATGATAGGTAACAGTATAGCCTATCATACGCAATTTACAGATTGTAAATATTCAATCTAGTTTTTGAGATATCTTAATTTTACTGAGCGAATGTATGCAATCAGGATATCGAAAAAACACACTGTACTACTATCCATGCTTTTCGGAGAGGCAGAAAAAACTTTTTGTTCGCAATCGTTTTCAAAGCTAATAATTATGATAATACAAGTTAATTAAATAAAATTCGTCGTAATTTCATTTCGTTTACATAACCCGTTTGGTAGAAATCGATGTTTTTAGTAGGATTTTGGTACATTATAGAAAAATTGGCATATCTTCGAAACTAGAACGAATTTTTACAATCTGCTTTTTGTGTATGATAGGTAACAGTATAGCCTATCATACGCAATTTACAGATTGTAAATATTCAATCTAGTTTTTGAGATATCTTAATTTTACTGAGCGAATGTATGCAATCAGGATATCGAAAAAACACACTGTACTACTATCCATGCTTTTCGGAGAGGCAGAAAAAACTTTTTGTTCGCAATCGTTTTCAAAGCTAATAATTATGATAATACAAGTTAATTAAATAAAATTCGTCGTAATTTCATTTCGTTTACATAACCCGTTTGGTAGAAATCGATGTTTTTAGTAGGATTTTGGTACATTATAGAAAATTGGCATATCTTCGAAACTAGAACGAATTTTTACAATCTGCTTTTTGTGTATGATAGGTAACAGTATAGCCTATCATACGCAATTTACAGATTGTAAATATTCAATCTAGTTTTTGAGATATCTTAATTTTACTGAGCGAATGTATGCAATCAGGATATCGAAAAAACACACTGTACTACTATCCATGCTTTTCGGAGAGGCAGAAAAAACTTTTTGTTCGCAATCGTTTTCAAAGCTAATAATTATGATAATACAAGTTAATTAAATAAAATTCGTCGTAATTTCATTTCGTTTACATAACCCGTTTGGTAGAAATCGATGTTTTTAGTAGGATTTTGGTACATTATAGAAAAATTGGCATATCTTCGAAACTAGAACGAATTTTTACAATCTGCTTTTTGTGTATGATAGGTAACAGTATAGCCTATCATACGCAATTTACAGATTGTAAATATTCAATCTAGTTTTTGAGATATCTTAATTTTACTGAGCGAATGTATGCAATCAGGATATCGAAAAAACACACTGTACTACTATCCATGCTTTTCGGAGAGGCAGAAAAAACTTTTTGTTCGCAATCGTTTTCAAAGCTAATAATTATGATAATACAAGTTAATTAAATAAAATTCGTCGTAATTTCATTTCGTTTACATAACCCGTTTGGTAGAAATCGATGTTTTTAGTAGGATTTTGGTACATTATAGAAAAATTGGCATATCTTCGAAACTAGAACGAATTTTTACAATCTGCTTTTTGTGTATGATAGGTAACAGTATAGCCTATCATACGCAATTTACAGATTGTAAATATTCAATCTAGTTTTTGAGATATCTTAATTTTACTGAGCGAATGTATGCAATCAGGATATCGAAAAAACACACTGTACTACTATCCATGCTTTTCGGAGAGGCAGAAAAAACTTTTTGTTCGTAATCGTTTTCAAAGCTAATAATTATGATAATACAAGTTAATTAAATAAAATTCGTCGTAATTTCATTTCGTTTACATAACCCGTTTGGTAGAAATCGATGTTTTTAGTAGGATTTTGGTACATTATAGAAAAATTGGCATATCTTCGAAACTAGAACGAATTTTTACAATCTGCTTTTTGTGTATGATAGGTAACAGTATAGCCTATCATACGCAATTTACAGATTGTAAATATTCAATCTAGTTTTTGAGATATCTTAATTTTACTGAGCGAATGTATGCAATCAGGATATCGAAAAAACACACTGTACTACTATCCATGCTTTTCGGAGAGGCAGAAAAAACTTTTTGTTCGCAATCGTTTTCAAAGCTAATAATTATGATAATACAAGTTAATTAAATAAAATTCGTCGTAATTTCATTTCGTTTACATAACCCGTTTGGTAGAAATCGATGTTTTTAGTAGGATTTTGGTACATTATAGAAAAATTGGCATATCTTCGAAACTAGAACGAATTTTTACAATCTGCTTTTTGTGTATGATAGGTAACAGTATAGCCTATCATACGCAATTTACAGATTGTAAATATTCAATCTAGTTTTTGAGATATCTTAATTTTACTGAGCGAATGTATGCAATCAGGATATCGAAAAAACACACTGTACTACTATCCATGCTTTTCGGAGAGGCAGAAAAAACTTTTTGTTCGCAATCGTTTTCAAAGCTAATAATTATGATAATACAAGTTAATTAAATAAAATTCGTCGTAATTTCATTTCGTTTACATAACCCGTTTGGTAGAAATCGATGTTTTTAGTAGGATTTTGGTACATTATAGAAAAATTGGCATATCTTCGAAACTAGAACGAATTTTTACAATCTGCTTTTTGTGTATGATAGGTAACAGTATAGCCTATCATACGCAATTTACAGATTGTAAATATTCAATCTAGTTTTTGAGATATCTTAATTTTACTGAGCGAATGTATGCAATCAGGATATCGAAAAAACACACTGTACTACTATCCATGCTTTTCGGAGAGGCAGAAAAAACTTTTTGTTCGCAATCGTTTTCAAAGCTAATAATTATGATAATACAAGTTAATTAAATAAATTCGTCGTAATTTCATTTCGTTTACATAACCCGTTTGGTAGAAATCGATGTTTTTAGTAGGATTTTGGTACATTATAGAAAAATTGGCATATCTTCGAAACTAGAACGAATTTTTACAATCTGCTTTTTGTGTATGATAGGTAACAGTATAGCCTATCATACGCAATTTACAGATTGTAAATATTCAATCTAGTTTTTGAGATATCTTAATTTTACTGAGCGAATGTATGCAATCAGGATATCGAAAAAACACACTGTACTACTATCCATGCTTTTCGGAGAGGCAGAAAAAACTTTTTGTTCGCAATCGTTTTCAAAGCTAATAATTATGATAATACAAGTTAATTAAATAAAATTCGTCGTAATTTCATTTCGTTTACATAACCCGTTTGGTAGAAATCGATGTTTTTAGTAGGATTTTGGTACATTTATAGAAAAATTGGCATATCTTCGAAACTAGAACGAATTTTTACAATCTGCTTTTTGTGTATGATAGGTAACAGTATAGCCTATCATACGCAATTTACAGATTGTAAATATTCAATCTAGTTTTTGAGATATCTTAATTTTACTGAGCGAATGTATGCAATCAGGATATCGAAAAAACACACTGTACTACTATCCATGCTTTTCGGAGAGGCAGAAAAAACTTTTTGTTCGCAATCGTTTTCAAAGCTAATAATTATGATAATACAAGTTAATTAAATAAAATTCGTCGTAATTTCATTTCGTTTACATAACCCGTTTGGTAGAAATCGATGTTTTTAGTAGGATTTTGGTACATTATAGAAAAATTGGCATGTCTTCGAAACTAGAACGAATTTTTACAATCTGCTTTTTGTGTATGATAGGTAACAGTATAGCCTATCATACGCAATTTACAGATTGTAAATATTCAATCTAGTTTTTGAGATATCTTAATTTTACTGAGCGAATGTATGCAATCAGGATATCGAAAAAACACACTGTACTACTATCCATGCTTTTCGGAGAGGCAGAAAAAACTTTTTGTTCGCAATCGTTTTCAAAGCTAATAATTATGATAATACAAGTTAATTAAATAAAATTCGTCGTAATTTCATTTCGTTTACATAACCCGTTTGGTAGAAATCGATGTTTTAAGTAGGATTTTGGTACATTATAGAAAAATTGGCATATCTTCGAAACTAGAACGAATTTTTACAATCTGCTTTTTGTGTATGATAGGTAACAGTATAGCCTATCATACGCAATTTACAGATTGTAAATATTCAATCTAGTTTTTGAGATATCTTAATTTTACTGAGCGAATGTATGCAATCAGGATATCGAAAAAACACACTGTACTACTATCCATGCTTTTCGGAGAGGCAGAAAAAACTTTTTGTTCGCAATCGTTTTCAAAGCTAATAATTATGATAATACAAGTTAATTAAATAAAATTCGTCGTAATTTCATTTCGTTTACATAACCCGTTTGGTAGAAATCGATGTTTTTAGTAGGATTTTGGTACATTATAGAAAAATTGGCATATCTTCGAAACTAGAACGAATTTTTACAATCTGCTTTTTGTGTATGATAGGTAACAGTATAGCCTATCATACGCAATTTACAGATTGTAAATATTCAATCTAGTTTTTGAGATATCTTAATTTTACTGAGCGAATGTATGCAATCAGGATATCGAAAAAACACACTGTACTACTATCCATGCTTTTCGGAGAGGCAGAAAAAACTTTTTGTTCGCAATCGTTTTCAAAGCTAATAATTATGATAATACAAGTTAATTAAATAAATTCGTCGTAATTTCATTTCGTTTACATAACCCGTTTGGTAGAAATCGATGTTTTTAGTAGGATTTTGGTACATTATAGAAAAATTGGCATATCTTCGAAACTAGAACGAATTTTTACAATCTGCTTTTTGTGTATGATAGGTAACAGTATAGCCTATCATACGCAATTTACAGATTGTAAATATTCAATCTAGTTTTGAGATATCTTAATTTTACTGAGCGAATGTATGCAATCAGGATATCGAAAAAACACACTGTACTACTATCCATGCTTTTCGGAGAGGCAGAAAAAACTTTTTGTTCGCAATCGTTTTCAAAGCTAATAATTATGATAATACAAGTTAATTAAATAAAATTCGTCGTAATTTCATTTCGTTTACATAACCCGTTTGGTAGAAATCGATGTTTTAAGTAGGATTTTGGTACATTATAGAAAAATTGGCATATCTTCGAAACTAGAACGAATTTTTACAATCTGCTTTTTGTGTATGATAGGTAACAGTATAGCCTATCATACGCAATTTACAGATTGTAAATATTCAATCTAGTTTTTGAGATATCTTAATTTTACTGAGCGAATGTATGCAATCAGGATATCGAAAAAACACACTGTACTACTATCCATGCTTTTCGGAGAGGCAGAAAAAACTTTTTGTTCGCAATCGTTTTCAAAGCTAATAATTATGATAATACAAGTTAATTAAATAAAATTCGTCGTAATTTCATTTCGTTTACATAACCCGTTTGGTAGAAATCGATGTTTTTAGTAGGATTTTGGTACATTATAGAAAAATTGGCATATCTTCGAAACTAGAACGAATTTTTACAATCTGCTTTTTGTGTATGATAGGTAACAGTATAGCCTATCATACGCAATTTACAGATTGTAAATATTCAATCTAGTTTTTGAGATATCTTAATTTTACTGAGCGAATGTATGCAATCAGGATATCGAAAAAACACACTGTACTACTATCCATGCTTTTCGGAGAGGCAGAAAAAACTTTTTGTTCGCAATCGTTTTCAAAGCTAATAATTATGATAATACAAGTTAATTAAATAAAATTCGTCGTAATTTCATTTCGTTTACATAACCCGTTTGGTAGAAATCGATGTTTTTAGTAGGATTTTGGTACATTATAGAAAAATTGGCATATCTTCGAAACTAGAACGAATTTTTACAATCTGCTTTTTGTGTATGATAGGTAACAGTATAGCCTATCATACGCAATTTACAGATTGTAAATATTCAATCTAGTTTTTGAGATATCTTAATTTTACTGAGCGAATGTATGCAATCAGGATATCGAAAAAACACACTGTACTACTATCCATGCTTTTCGGAGAGGCAGAAAAAACTTTTTGTTCGCAATCGTTTTCAAAGCTAATAATTATGATAATACAAGTTAAATAAATAAAATTCGTCGTAATTTCAGTTCGTTTACATAACCCGTTTGGTAGAAATCGATGTTTTAAGTAGGATTTTGGTACATTATAGAAAAATTGGCATATCTTCGAAACTAGAACGAATTTTTACAATCTGCTTTTTGTGTATGATAGGTAACAGTATAGCCTATCATACGCAATTTACAGATTGTAAATATTCAATCTAGTTTTTGAGAGATCTTAATTTTACTGAGCGAATGTATGCAATCAGGATATCGAAAAAACACACTGTACTACTATCCATGCTTTTCGGAGAGGCAGAAAAAACTTTTTGTTCGCAATCGTTTTCAAAGCTAATAATTATGATAATACAAGTTAATTAAATAAAATTCGTCGTAATTTCATTTCGTTTACATAACCCGTTTGGTAGAAATCGATGTTTTTAGTAGGATTTTGGTACATTATAGAAAAATTGGCATATCTTCGAAACTAGAACGAATTTTTACAATCTGCTTTTTGTGTATGATAGGTAACAGTATAGCCTATCATACGCAATTTACAGATTGTAAATATTCAATCTAGTTTTTGAGATATCTTAATTTTACTGAGCGAATGTATGCAATCAGGATATCGAAAAAACACACTGTACTACTATCCATGCTTTTCGGAGAGGCAGAAAAAACTTTTTGTTCGCAATCGTTTTCAAAGCTAATAATTATGATAATACAAGTTAATTAAATAAAATTCGTCGTAATTTCATTTCGTTTACATAACCCGTTTGGTAGAAATCGATGTTTTTAGTAGGATTTTGGTACATTATAGAAAAATTGGCATATCTTCGAAACTAGAACGAATTTTTACAATCTGCTTTTTGTGTATGATAGGTAACAGTATAGCCTATCATACGCAATTTACAGATTGTAAATATTCAATCTAGTTTTTGAGATATCTTAATTTTACTGAGCGAATGTATGCAATCAGGATATCGAAAAAACACACTGTACTACTATCCATGCTTTTCGGAGAGGCAGAAAAAACTTTTTGTTCGCAATCGTTTTCAAAGCTAATAATTATGATAATACAAGTTAATTAAATAAAATTCGTCGTAATTTCATTTCGTTTACATAACCCGTTTGGTAGAAATCGATGTTTTTAGTAGGATTTTGGTACATTATAGAAAAATTGGCATATCTTCGAAACTAGAACGAATTTTTACAATCTGCTTTTTGTGTATGATAGGTAACAGTATAGCCTATCATACGCAATTTACAGATTGTAAATATTCAATCTAGTTTTTGAGATATCTTAATTTTACTGAGCGAATGTATGCAATCAGGATATCGAAAAAACACACTGTACTACTATCCATGCTTTTCGGAGAGGCAGAAAAAACTTTTTGTTCGCAATCGTTTTCAAAGCTAATAATTATGATAATACAAGTTAATTAAATAAAATTCGTCGTAATTTCATTTCGTTTACATAACCCGTTTGGTAGAAATCGATGTTTTTAGTAGGATTTTGGTACATTATAGAAAAATTGGCATATCTTCGAAACTAGAACGAATTTTTACAATCTGCTTTTTGTGTATGATAGGTAACAGTATAGCCTATCATACGCAATTTACAGATTGTAAATATTCAATCTAGTTTTTGAGATATCTTAATTTTACTGAGCGAATGTATGCAATCAGGATATCGAAAAAACACACTGTACTACTATCCATGCTTTTCGGAGAGGCAGAAAAAACTTTTTGTTCGCAATCGTTTTCAAAGCTAATAATTATGATAATACAAGTTAATTAAATAAAATTCGTCGTAATTTCATTTCGTTACATAACCCGTTTGGTAGAAATCGATGTTTTTAGTAGGATTTTGGTACATTATAGAAAAATTGGCATATCTTCGAAACTAGAACGAATTTTACAATCTGCTTTTTGTGTATGATAGGTAACAGTATAGCCTATCATACGCAATTTACAGATTGTAAATATTCAATCTAGTTTTTGAGATATCTTAATTTTACTGAGCGAATGTATGCAATCAGGATATCGAAAAAACACACTGTACTACTATCCATGCTTTTCGGAGAGGCAGAAAAAACTTTTTGTTCGCAATCGTTTTCAAAGCTAATAATTATGATAATACAAGTTAAATAAATAAAATTCGTCGTAATTTCAGTTCGTTTACATAACCCGTTTGGTAGAAATCGATGTTTTAAGTAGGATTTTGGTACATTATAGAAAAATTGGCATATCTTCGAAACTAGAACGAATTTTTACAATCTGCTTTTTGTGTATGATAGGTAACAGTATAGCCTATCATACGCAATTACAGATTGTAAATATTCAATCTAGTTTTTGAGAGATCTTAATTTTACTGAGCGAAT